>CAIGRF010374320.1:10782-33469 GCA_903798235.1 Fraxinus ornus | reverse complement strand
CGCATATAGTTATCCTGCGCGTGGAGCGCAAGAGAACTGGACTGATATCCATATATGAACTTGAGGGACTATTGCTACACCGTTCTAATGAGGCTCCAAATAACGACCATGTGTAGCCAGTTAGACAACTAATTAGGCTTGTACTCCACATCAATGCCTACCTTGCTTAGCCTTGAGGCCATAACTAAGGTAATCGAAGTGATTCATCACCTTAGTCGAGGTGTCATGTAGAGGTCGACCCGCTATATCTAGGCAAGGTACAATAACCTGTTACAGAAAGAATTTGAGGCAATTGGCTCTATAATGAGAGAAAGCATCTACCACTTCACTGATTCCAAGAGATCTTATTTACAAGATCTTTTTATGATTGATTGATATAACATCTTTGAAGCGGATACCCACGATCAGATTGTCAATCTACTTTACACATGTCAAACCTAGGCTATAAGGTGACTTGGAAACATTAAGCCTATGTTTGAGACCCATTTTTGTTGACAATGAATTATGTAATAGTGAGTTTTTGAAGAATGCGTAATTAAAAAGTAGAAGACGTTTCATGAGTTCATGTGTCTTTTCATCCAACGATAACCATTCCACCTCTTTCATAATAAAAAATCTCAAATATTGTGTTATTTAAAGGTAATTCAATTTTACACACTCAAGTATCATTGCTCTCTCATATACCCGATGTCTGCACACTATTGTGACTCAAGTCTTTCGCACGTTCCACGCCTAAACCTATACTAGTGACTGACTTGGCAGTCATAGTTCACGCGGCCGCCTCCCCCTATATTTAAAGAAGGCTACGTATTCCTAACGATTTGTCTAAATATGTATTAACGTGAACGTGAGTGAAGTCAAAATTTGTTGATCGAGTCACCCGTTCAAAAATTGAGTCAACGCTTCTTTTAATTGTTTTAATTTGAAATTTAAATGGATTTTTAATTGAGCGAATAATAAAAAATTGAAATTAGTGGTGCGCGTTCTTCTTGGTTATAGGCTAGAGCTGCCTACATATACAGATTTATATGTAGTGTTTCATCATTTATTTTTATTTACTTGGTTATACATGCTTTTTTAACACTTTTATAACTGTACACTCACGTATACATATACGATCGCGCTACTCGTACAAAGCCACTTGACAAAGTGGCTTGACAAAATGACGTGGCAGCAATAAAAAACAAAAAAAAGTTTGAAATTAACAACAGCCTTCTCTCTCTCACAACCGTCCAACTCCATTTAATCTCCACCTTACACCTCACTTTGTCACCCTACTTTGTCAAAGGCCTTTGTACAAACAGCATTTTCCATATACTTATTCCAGAAGCCCTTCTCTTTATTTTATTTTTCTTCTTATATGAATGAATTCAGCTTAGACCAACTAAACTTTTCACAATGAAATCATTTTGTTCTAAATATGCCCCCTGTTTGGTTTGGATTAAAATTCAATTAAAATGTTAAGTCAAAATCAACCATTAATTTCAAAAATACATTTTATGAGACCCATAACTTTCCAAACACACATTTCATCAATTTTTATCAAAATCTGCTAAAAATCTGATTTTAATTTCCACCAAACAGGGGCTATAATATTTTCTCTTAACATTGTAGATGGAGTTAATTGGAAATATCATTTTATCATCTACCATTCTCAACTAAAATCTAACTCAAAAATAATTTCTGTAGCAAATTTCTTGCCGACTAACTCTAAACCAGCTCAAATAACCTTCCATTGGTTACAGTTACAATAACTAACTACAATACAATAAGATGAGTTCCGACGTTCAACCCCTAAATTGCGAAAAAGTATGAAAGTTGTTGGAAGAAAAACAAATGGCCTGCAAAAAAACACCATTTTTGTAAAACATAAATGTTATTGCTGAAATTTGATGTAGTTTATGCTGCCTGATTATATCTTCATTTGCTCGTACCTGTCGATATCTTGATAAACAAGTCTTTCTGCTGGACAATGAAATTTCAATAAATATAGTGTTACTGTTCATACCATTATATATATATAAGAACGACAATGGGAAAAAAGCAAAATTCATTTAGAGGTACAAAAAGGTGCATGCATTAATTTAGTTTTCAGCTATAATCCACGAAGTGCTGGAAGAAAGGAAGAATTAATGTGTCAAAATGAATGGAGTGTGCCATTATCATGAAAACAAAACTATGTTTGATGAAAACATCAATGTCACCACTCATCAGCACAGTGTGCCATTATCATATAACAGAAGGGATGAACATTCCAATATTTTGCTGGTTGAAGCCTTTAAATAAGAACTATGGCTAGAGGGATAGCAAAAACTGGATTGGCATGGTAATATCTTAACAATATTGCTACAACTCAAAAAGAATATTGTACAAGGTAATGGCAGGAACGAAATCCAAGTTGTGAAAAAGTGCTGAATCTTTAAAGAACAAGGAATATCAAATCCTTCTGTGAAAATATCTTACATTTTCATTCTTCCGCTAACAAAATATATACAAGATATTAACGAGAACAAACTTGGCGTCCCCAGATTCAACTGAAAAATTGACACGAATTAGACTGGAATTAGATTTCCTTGGCATAGATAAGTTCAAATATATATATATATATAAAAGCTATAATAGAATGGCGAATTTTAAAGATATACCTTTCTAGATAGGCATCCAACAATGTCCAGATATTCCGTCGCCCATTTCTCTTGCTCCAAATTTCCAACATAGCAACATATACATCCTTTACCACTTTCACCATCAACAAGAACATTTTTCTAATACCCAACAATTTCTAGTAAGGTATGAGAATGGTGGTGACAATAATTTCATCTTCAGTTGATGATAAATAGGTTACTGTTGTCATATTGAAAATTCAGTTTTTAGTTATTTGACACTTTTGACTTGAGAATGTATCGAGTGTCCAATTTCCTTTTCCGAAGCATTTAACTTCAGCTTCTCAGTTGCAGCCTCCTTCTCTGCTTTCTTTTTCTCTAACTCCAGCTGCTTGCAATTTTCTTCATGGGCTTGCTTGAACATTCTCGCAAAGTTGAACAGAGTTGAAATCACTGCAGCAAAAAAGAAATATAAAGTAAATAAAAGGACTTACATTTGCAGATTAGGAACAAAATAGTACCACTGCGTGAAACTAAAATGGATTGCAACAAGCATGACACGTGCAATGTTTTGGTTTTTATTGAACCAAGAACCACCAATTGCACTAAAATGAATAAACTGAGAAAAATGAGGTCAGCTTCTTCTCAAGATAACTTAAATTCCTCAAAACTGCTATACAAACGTTCAATTCCTTAATTTTGCGAAGTGATGAGTACCTTGCTCAAATTGGCAACGAGATGGGTCTTCTCCAAAGTAAAGAATCAAGGCATCCACATTTCTACCCTGTATAAGGTCGAATTTGATACACACCGGACAAGGAAGTGTTAATGTGCTTAAACGTCAAAAATAAAAAATATGAATGTTTTGCTTATGGATGTACATACCACTCCAGAATAAAGTGAAGCCAAGGACCTTACTTCACCTTCAGCAAAACAAAGAAATTCCTTCAAAGCCTGAGACCAAAAGTTCACTCAGCATATGGAATTGCTAGAAATGCAGCCGTTCATTTGAAAAACATGGACACAACAGGAATATGAAACTTAAAAGTTTCAGAGCCTCCAACAACTTATTTAGTTTTCAAGCTACAATCACATGATTCCTAACATCCTATTACTCTACAATAATTAAATGCTCTTGCTAAAAAAATCTGCTGCTGTTGAAACTATAAGAGTAATAGAAAATTGATTAAAATACACTCTCATACATCTTCGAAACTTTCATTTCATTTATTTCACGAATTACCTTACGGAAATTTTCTGACACACTACCATCATTTTCAGACATGGACAACTCCTGCACAATTTTTTCCAGTCCTTTGCTAACTGCTTGCATTTCCTCCGCCAAAAATCTCAATTGGATCTGGACAGAAATTTGAATGGTCCAGTCAACATAACCCAGTTATATAATGAAATTGATTATTGCTTCAGTCTCTGGAGAAATTATCTAAGATAATCATGGAAAAGTCCAACAAGTACCTTCGATGCAGGTTCCAAGTCAGAAAGGTCTTTCCAGAAATCAAGAAGTTCTGGCAGTTTATCAGCAAGCACCTGGTAATAATTAAACAAAAGAGTTCACTATCTTCTTGTTGAGTTGGAATTAAATCATGCACGAATGACTACTTGATGTGGTTCTAACACAATCTGAGTTATGCATGGAAACATAAAATCGGGCGAGGATAATTCTTCCATGGAAAGTTTGGCGAGTCTCCTGATTGAATTAATTCGTCATTTGCCTCATAAAGGAAAGCAAGAATAACAGCATTTACGATATTTACTGGTCTCGAACCCACATATAATCAGAAAAAGGAACAAGAAAAATTCCATAAATTGGAAGTATATGTCTTGCCAGCGCATATCATCTTTATTGCTTCTGACTACTTACATCAAACATAATAAGATAAACACAACCCAGTCTAAATATTAATAGGATAAGCATAAGTTGGTTGAAAGAATCTTCTCACTCATTCACAATGCCTTTATACCAGTACAACAGATAAGAAAGCCATGATTATTTTCACATGGGAACCCGATTAGACTGTTAGTCTGATGGACCTTAAGTAACATTTAATGTAGAAAGGAGCCACAAAAAGATATGTCAATTTGTACCTTGCAAAGATAATGCATGAGTGTCATTTTATTGTTCCGAGCACGTGTGTCAGTCAGTTTGAGGAGGCTGTCTAACTTGAACCCAACTGCTGAGCCTGCAACAACATTAGATGAGATCCAAGTAAATGGCAGGTCTAACATTTGATATCAAACACAATTCAAAAATATAGACGAGGTCATAACATCGAACACAGAAATCTGAAAGAGTTGAAGCTTATGTCCTTCGTGTAAGTTTATACACAAAGCTGTATGATTAAAACTCCCCATTAATTTGGTACCAACTATAGTCTAGCATGTTTACTAATCTGCTGAAGGCAGATCGTGTGATAGTATCTTTGATTTTCCTGGGCTGGTCACTTAGAGCATGCATCTTTAGTACTTTAGCGACCCCTTGACACAGTTGTGAACTATAATGCACTAGAAATGCTCTAGAAGGTAATGTATGGATCAATAATAACAAACTATAATCACAAAATTACAGCAAACGAAGTTGTTTTTCCCAATGTTATGAAAGACGGACTGGACCAACTAGCTCAAGCGAGGAGACAAAGAATCGGCCAGTCGGGTCATAATATATTAACCGTAAATGGAGAAATCGGTCAATGAACCATTGAACCGACTAATTTAACCGTGAAAAGGAAAAACTGTCATGGTTTTATCAGTTAATCAAGTTCTTTTTTACAAAAAAATTCAATTGTTTTAATAGGTTCATGTATTGCATTTGCAGGCCAAATATTTGAATTTCATCCCAAGTGCTACTCCTTTTAAAAGATACTCCTCCATGCCATATTAATCCTGTGGTGCGGATAAAAAAAATGTATTAAAATGCCAATTTAAATGATTACAGTTTATTTCATTCTTTCCATTAGCAAATCAAGGCCACCAGCAAAGTATATAGGCACAAACAATTTCAATTTGAACAAATTTAGACATTGATTGGTAGTTTTTGAAGTTTTGAAATAAATTATAGGATAATAATTCTACTAATAAACATGGATTTATATTTACTTTGAATTAGTAATACTAAAATTATAAAATCTATTGTTATTACAACATTTTATAGTTTGCGGGTGTATTTATTTATTTAATTTTGGCATGCGGTCCGACACTAGTTCAACCCTTGTAGAACCTTTTAACCCTTGACTCTTATCTTTTTCAGGTCGATGCCTGAATTGATTTTCAAAACATTGGTTTTTCCTCTATTTCCAGGCAGCCTAGTTTGAGGTCATTTCAGCATAGCATATTTCTCTGTCATTTAGCCTGTTTCCTGGTTGTTCTGGTTGTTTCAACACATTTCAGGCGTGTTCAGCACATTCCGTACCAGATCAGATGTATTCAAAAGCTGGTTTAGTTGTTCTTTGGCCGGATTTATACCTTTTCAATGCCGGTTTCTCATTTTCTATTTTGGCTATTTTACACCGATTTAGGCTATCATTTGACTCTTTCAAGCCTATTTCATGTTTTAATGTTTGTTTGTAATCTTAGTTGTCAATCATCTTCCAACTCAATTGCACTTTTTTTTTTCAGTTTCTGAAGGTCAATATCTCATTTTCTGTGCATTTTCTTATTCCACGAGCTTAAATGTTCATTCTCATTCAATTATTCGTGGATTATCTATTCTGGTGCCACAGTTCACGTGACAAACTAATCAAATTTGTATGTTTCTTATGCTCCTCTTTCAGGTAGAGAGAGTTAAAATTGTCAACAAGTCTCTATCCTCAATTGCTGGAAAAGGGGTGTATTTCTCTTTCAGATACTCTCTCATTTGACTCAGCTTCACATGTCCTAAAACTTTCGTCTAATCTCCTTTTAATTAGTCTAATCACTAAAAGTCTTAATTTCTATGCTAAGTTTTTCACTGATTAATTTGAATTTCAGTACTTGTGCACGAAGAAGGTGATAGGTGTTGGAAAGGAGATTGATGAACTTCATTACTACGAGGCTGGACCTATTAGTTCACGTACTCTCTCATACCCACTTGAATTCTTCTCAGTCAAACTTCAAATCAAGAAAATCAACTTTGGCATACCCAGACTTTCCTTATTTGAACAGATTGTTTTCCTACTTTATTAAAAGTTAAGGATGCCCATGACTTTCAATGTGAAATATGTTAGCTATCAAAGCATCATCAGGCTCATTTTCCTGCACAAATATATAAAAAGTCACATCCTTTTTTCCTTAGATACATAGCGATATTCGGGGACCTCCAAGTGTTCAAAACATATTTGGGGCTAGGTGGTTAATTACATTCATAAATGATCATTTCATGTAAGTAGGGCCTAGTTGCTCAAAGAAAAAATAGAAGCTGCACAAACTTTCCAAAATTTCCACCATATGATTTAAGACTCCATTTCAAGCCAATCCCCCAATTCTTCAGACTGATAATAGAAGAGAGTATTATTCCTCAAATTCTAGGTTCTAACTCATTATGGGATTATACACCAAAGTTCTTTTGTAGATACACCTCAACAAAATATAATATCTGAGAAGAAAAACAAACATCTTGAAGTGGCTAGAGCGTTAATTTTTACTGTAGTAGTTCCTAAACATTTAGGGGGAAGCTGTTCTTAAATCTAACTACATTATCAATAGGATGCCATCAAGGGTCATGGATTTCAAAACACCACTAGACATTCCAAAACCATAAACCTATCATTGCATTTTTTTTTTTTTTTAAACCAATAGGTTTTGGTTGTGTAGCATTTGTCCATATACATGACCATAATAGGATAAAACTGGATCCAAGGGTTCTTCATTGTGTTTTCTTAGGAAATACTCGTACTCAAAATGGTTACAAAGTGTTATTATCCTCCAAGGAAAATTTTCGTGTCCATGGATATTACCTTTCCTAAGATTTTTATTTATTTATTTTCCCTTCACCAACACTTCTCTTCAAGGAGAGAATAATCACGTGAAAGATTCATTTTGATCTATGCATCCTGTTATCCCTTTGTCCCCTTCTCATATTTCCCATGTTTTACCAACAACCATTTCTAACATTTCTTAAATTTTTCCTGGGAACTCTCAGTCATCATCTCCAATTCATATGCCCCTCTCTAGTGCCTGTAACTTCTTCTCCAGTTCCCATAATTCCACTCGAGAAGTTTAGCAAGGTAATTCACCGATTTGAATATACACAAAGCCAATGTGATCATACTTTATTCTTTTAAGCACTCTAAATGTGACAAAAGTTACCATTTTGATTGTTTATGTTGACGTTACCGGTAATGATGTTGATTAGACTGTAAATCTTAAAAAATTGCTTCCCAAGGAATTTGATATCAAGTATTTGGAAACTTGAGATATTTTTGGTTATCGAGTTTGTGAGATCTATAAAGGGGATATTTCTGTCACAAAGAAAATAGGTCTCGAATCTTCTCAAGGAAACATGTATGTTTGGCTACAAACCAAGTAATACTCCAATTGATCCAAAAAATAACTTAGGAGCTACTATCAAGGGTTGTGCGGTTGACAAAGCGCAATATCAAAGATTGGTTTGTAAGCTAATATATTTGTCTTACACTAGACCTGATATTGCATTAGCATTAGCTACAAGTGTAAGTCAATATATGCACTCTCCTTGTAAAATCCATATGGAGACAATTTTAAAAACCCTACGATATTTGAAAATAACACCCGAAAAGGGCTTACTTTTCTTAAAAAATCATCATCTTCTTGTAGAAGCTTATATGGATGCTAATTGCATAGGCTTGATAGATGATAGCAGGTCAACATATGGATATTGCACATCAATTGGACGAAATCTAATTACTTTGAGAAGTAAGAAACAATCTATGGTTGCTAGATCCAATGCAAAAGCCAAGTTTAGAGCAATGACACAAGGAATATGTGGATTGATACGGTTAAACATATTGTTTAAAGAACTATAAGTTGCCAAGATCGAAACAATAAAGTTTTATTCTAATAATAAAGCTGCTATCAGCATTGCTTACAATCATGTTCAACATGACACAACTAAATATGTTGAAATTGACACACTTTATCAAGGTGAAAGTTGAAAACGATTATATTTAAATTTGGATAATAGCACGTAATGTCCTTACCTTTCAAATTTTTTTTTTGCATTTTTACCCTTATTTCCACATTTCATTGCGCAAAATGTCATTTTCATTTATTTTCTTAATTAAAAGCTGTTAAATGATGAATATATCATTCTATTTAAATAAAACAAAAAAGAAAGAACTAATTGCAACCATAATCCTAAATTCTTAAAAAAGTGCAAACAATCCCAAATAAATTATTAAAAGGGTAATTAGCACATAATGTTCCCACCTTTCACTATTATTGTGAAAAACGTTCTTATCTTTCATTTTTTTTTGCATTTCCTTAATTACACATTTGATTGCGAAAATCATCATTTCTATCTATTTTCATCCAATTTCTCTATAAAAGGTGTGAAATGACGAATATACCCTTCTATTTAAATAAAATAAAAAAATAAAGAAAAATATTTTTTTTATTTCTAGTTTTTTAATAATTTATTTGAGACTCGTTGCACTCTTTTTTAAAAAAAATTAATTTTAAATTCATTTAGGACTCTGTATTTTTTAAAAAATGGGACTATGGTTGTAATTAGTTCTTTATTTTTTTATTTATATAGGAGGGTATGTTCGTCATTTCATATCTTCTTATTGAGAAATTGAATGAAAACGGATAGAAATGATGGTTTGCGCAATCAAATGTGTAATTAAGGGTGAAAATACCAAAAAATGAAAGGTGAGGACATTTTTCATAATATTAGTGAAAGGTAGGGACATTATGTGCTAATTACCTTTTTAATAATTTATCTGACTCATTTGCACTTGTTTAAAAAAAGTGGGACTATGGTTGCAATTAATTTTTTCTTTTTGTTTTTGTTTTATTTAAATAGAAGGGTATATTCGACATTTTACAGCTTTATTTAAGAAAATTGATGAACATGACTTTTTGCGCGATGAAAATGACTTTTTTTTGCAATGAAAGGTGAAAATAAGTATGAAAATGTCAAAAAATAAAAGGTAGGGACGTTTTCCACAATAGTGAAAGGTAAGGACGTTATGTGGTAGTTACCCTTTATATTTCATTTGTCACTAGTGAAAAACAAGTAAATGCTTTTACCAAAAGGTGAGTCTGTTTTTCTTTCATGTCTTGGCAAGCTGCGAATGATATACATCTTCGAACCAGCTTGAGGAGTATAAAATAGTTGTATTTGACTAAGCTTAATTATGTTTAATTTTATGCTTAAATGTAGGATAAAATTGTGTGCTTAATTGTAGGAAAGAATTTTGTTAACTTTGTGTATATATACCAGCTCCTTTATAATGTTATGCACAATGAGATGAAATATAATTCGGAAATTTTCACATATAATTTCAACTATGAAATAATACATGTCTATCAACATCAAAACAAGGTAGTGAAATATATTTCAATTTCAATCAAGAGACAACCAAGAATGGTAATAAAATATAGGGGGTATCATTTCCATAAACTGACATTTACCTTTCTTGACATAGCGTGGAATGAGAACAACAAAATGAATCAAGATATTGTAATGGTAGTACGTTAATTGGCCTGTCAGACAAGGAAGATGAAATCCAATAACCGACATCCGAAATGCATGGTATTTTGTAGGTTTGACAGGTGAGAAATATATCCCAAGGGCATGTCATTATATGTAAAGCACACTTTCCATGGTTATAACTGATATAGGTAGCATGCTTCCCCAAGAAACAAGTTCCATGGGTTGGAATTATAGAAACCAATAGAAAACTCGCCTAATTGAGGGAAAGAAAAACTCATTGACTTGAAGCTTTTGATAAATGCGACAGTTGTAGCATCCTTCCCTGATAAACAAGCTCCATGGGTTTGGAATTACAGAAACAAATAGAAAGCTCACATAGTTGAGGGAAATAAAAACTCGTTAACTTGAAACCTGAAGGTGTATTTGACAATTTGAATACTGATGAATATGAAGCATGATAGTGCCCCAAGAATTTAATTTTTTTGTTGTTCACAGATTTGTTTATATCTCTCCGACAGTTTCCCGTTAACTTCTATTAGTTGCATACCATTCAAATTCTTGAGGCTTCTCACAGACATGAACTTACAAGCTACCGACTGTTTTGTCTTCAAGTTGTCACCTAATTTTTATTTTTTTTGTTATCCAATGCCTATACCTTGTCTCACAACCATCAAAATATCTGAAAACCTTTTCGCTTTCCATAGTTAACTGTTAACTGACATTGCGTACCATTCAAGTTCTTGAGGCTTCTCACAGACATGAACTTACAAGCTACCGACTGTTTTGTCTTCAAGTTGTCACCTAATTTTTTTTTTTTTTTTTGGTTATCCAATGCCTATACCTTGTCTCACAACCAGCAAAATATCTGAAAACCTTTTCGCTTTCCATAGTTAACTGTTAACTGACATTCTATATGCAGTGTTCAAGGAAACTTACCATCCAATTTAGGCCTTCATGTCATACTAAAATTCAACAGCCGGACAGTTTCAAAGACATTTCACACATGTAGCAGTTGCTCTATGCTTTAGCTAAAGACCAGGTTTATAACATGTGAAGTATTAAATTAAGCTGCCCTTCATCTCATTCTTCAGGAACACTCCGAAAGTATAAAGAGTGATTAGATCAATGAAATAAAATGTTCTGCCCAGGACTCAATGTATTCTCTAGAAGTTTGATTGTGCAATCAACAAAATCTGATCTTCCTTTTCCCCTAACATCTCTCTCCCCAGTCTTCTATCAGCGGCTAGTTTCAGTCCCAAGACCATGAGCACCCAGAAAAGATGTATGCAATAACTTTTCCAAATCTACATTGGGGATTAAACAGCTAAGTATCATCAGGAAGCAATGAAACCAAAGGATATCCTAATGCTAAAAGGAGGATGAACGAGGCTGACGATACCATCAAGGTAACACACTAGGTGAACCAACTTGTAGTAACGATTGTTTCTTCAATCCGCTAATTGCAGAACGGGATCAGAAAAGATCATGTTTTCACACCAAATCAACCATAACAAAGATAACGTTGAACAAAATATTTATGGGTTATTTCGTCTTATGAATTTTAGCTAAGTTTTACATAAGATAATAAATATCCAGAGGCCATTTCAAGTATATACTCAAAAGCACCAACACCACAACAATAACTATAATAAAATACATTAGCAACCAAAATAAAGACATCATCACTGATAACAGCAACTACAGAAGCCATATTATATTAATATTAAGATAATATTGAAGTAATAATAATAATAATCAAGGTTCTAACTGTATGGAGGCGTAGATTATCCTAGTGTTACCAACTTCCATACAAGATTATTCATTTCACATTTTCGCTTGGTTTTTCTTATGCTTCGACATAATGTCAAGAGGCAAAAGAAAAACTCAGCAAAAAGTATTGAAAAACCGGAACATGGGAAACAAAGAAGATACCACGATACTAGATGAACAAGAAGGTTAACATACCCCTCGCAGTTCCCTGGTTCAAAGCATTACCCAGAGAGAGAATTGTTTGCATGATTCTTTTCAATTTAGCAGAACCCCTGATCTGAGGATACCTCAATAGCAAAGATAAATAAGAAAGGACTAGTATTCAAACATCTAAAATAGTGAGACATTAATGAACGGATAAAATTATATGCCTGGTCAGAAGCCGAATTTACAACATTCAGACTATTCCTTAGGTCAGAAACCTGAGAGGGGAAGAAAAAAAAAAAGACAAAGTACATGTTAAAACAAAGTCCGAATATGAGTTAAGTAGGCAACTTATACTGTCTTCTGACCTGAGAGCGAAACTGAATCTTAAATGAGAACACTCTCAGTTTCGATTCTATTCGTGGTACTTGCATCAACTCCAAGAAGAACTGAAGTTCATAAAAAGAACCACAAAGAAATTTTTATTCTTGTCATGTAAGTTGTACATACAATTGAATCAACTGAAAAACAGACTCCAACATACTAAATGAACAAATCAGAAACCATTTACTACAAACCTGTTCACATTTTCCTAACTTATCCTTCTCTCCTTTATAACCCTGGAAACAGGAATGACCAGTTAAAATAAGACAGAAAGAAAGCAAAAATTTGTTTTGTACTCTGTATGACGTGTCTACCAAGGCCTAAATGAAAATTGATGCTTCTGAGAGCTCAATATGTAAATTCTAGCAAATTAAATTTGGCATGTCTCACCTTAAGTAGTTCCATTTCCTCTTTCGTTGGACAAAACTTGATGACGTTATCAACCTGATCAACATCTAATGCTGTGTCTTCCAATGCAAGTACTGAATTCTGAAACAGTACATGGTATTGCATAAAGAATTAGAACATCAACCTACTGCTGAGAAGATTATATGCAGATGGAATAATAAAGTTGTAATTAAACACTACACAAATAGAAAAGATGCCGTGTGGAACAGTTATACTAGAAATTGTCAAGATTTATGACCAAAGAGGGACCAGCAAGTTCATATTGTTGTACACAAGAAAGTCGACAGAACAGTTGAAAGCTATGAAACAAGTATAAGGTAATTCAAAACTGTAAATGGCACAATATCAAGAAGAGGCCGCCCTTGCTTAATTTGGGTCAGACCTTGATGTTGCAACTCAGGCATTACTCAGTAGAGACGCAAGGCTCACAGAAGTACCAAAACAACCACAACATGCACCATTGCCAATTGAAAAACAAAATCTAGTCATTTATGATCTCTACAATGAAAGATGTTGGAGAATGACTTGTGTAAGAAGATCTACAGCTTGATAAAATATTTAGGCAAATTCAGGCTCAAAAAATGAGTGTAAATAGACGTATAAAACTTAGCTCACCAGCAAGTCATGCAATGGTATCTTCACTTTCGAAAGCATAATTTCACAATTGTAAGCACGCCTATGATCTATCTGCAGAAGGAGAGATAAACAACGTTTTAAGTTTCACCATCAGTAACCATAAAAGTCAATCCTGTTTCTTTTCTGTCAACAAGTAGAAAAGGGATAGAGGACGAACTCACACCCAACGCCCAAAGAGAGGAACTATGTGGTAAGTCATTCACTTAAGAGTCGCATCGAATGATTAGAAAATAAGACAACTAAATGTTATTTGGTTAACTGATCAAGAAACACATTGTAACATGAGAAACTTACATATACAATGAATATTGAGAAGGAAAGAAAACACAATTTTCAAGTAAAGATGCTAAAAATTATTCCTCAAACATTGAACATTTGACAACTTGCATGCACAATCTCATCCAATAAAGTTTTTTTTGATCAATGAGCCAGAAGGTTGTATTTTTTTAATTTTTGTTTTTTGGACTAATACACACAAGGCACATAGATAAAAACAGGAAGAATATAGATCACCAGTTGCACTTTCTCAGATTTCTGTCCCAATATAGCTCGTGAACCTCCTTTTCTTCCTGAGCCTCCTTGATCTGGATTTGGAACTGCAGCTGAGAAGAGAGATTCAAGTTCCGAAAAATCAATCTCCGGTGGCCTGTTGAACACAAAGAACGAGCATAAAAGAATATGAACAACATATATAATGGAAACATCCAAGTTATTACCAGAAAGGAAGGTAGTTTAGTGGATAAATCTTTCCAGTCTCATTTATTAAGCATAACGTACTTGGAAGCTTCGCCAGATTTTTGAGCCTCAGCCCACAAGCTTCCTTGAACTGCTCTCGTTAATTTTAACCAATGTAGTGGCTTCAGTTTCTTTGTCTGATTGTTCCTTGAAGTTACAGTCCGTGCCAACGAATTTTTTCCTTTTGTGACTGGGGGAGGAATAGAAGGTGGTGGAGGAGATGGAGACCCAGAAACATTAGTACCTCTACTCCTACTAGTTGATGAAGAATTTGACAAATTAGTAGCCTCTTTATTGGGAGTGATGGGAGGAGGTGGTGCCGAAGGTACAGAATGTGGTGCTAAAGATGCTGGGGGAGGAGGATGGGGTGGTGGAAACATTGATGATGAACTTGTCGGTCCTGCATCTGGCTCAGAATGCAGAGGAGGAGGTGGTGGAGGCGGGGGCCTTCTTCTAACAGAGGAACTCTCCTTAGGAGCCATTGGAGGCGGTGGAGGGGACCCTACACTAATAGAGGAACTTTCCTTAGAAGGCATTGGAGGAGGTGGAGGAGGATGTGGTGCAGCTCTGGTAGCTGAATTTTCTACTAAAGGTGGGGTTGGGGGAGGGGGTGGGGACCGTGGAGCAGGGCCACCTATAGAAGCTAAATTCTCCTTTGGAGGGATTGAAGAAGGTGCGTGTGGGGGTGGTGGTCCCCCGAGTTTAGAAGCTGAGACTTCATTGCTAGATGGACTTCGAGGGTGTAAAATTCGTTGAGGAGGGGCTGGACTTGCATTTTTAACTGATACATCTTCTATTATGCGAGAAGTGAGACGGGGAGCAGGTGGTGAAGGAGGTCCAACTCTAGTAGATCTAACAGCATCTGGTGTTGACGTCAATATTGTCTGGAGAGGAGGTGGAGTACCAACAGTATTTATAACCACATCTGTTTCTGAGGGAGTATTGATTGAAGGAAGTGGAGGTGATAGAGGACGCCCAACTCTAGTGGCTTTAACCGCACCTTTGGTTGGAGAGGTAGTGAAAGGAGGAGGAGAAAATGGAGATGGAGGAGGATGGTCTGCAGTTGATTTATCATGCCTCTTCAGGCTTAAAGGAACACTTGCTGAGGGAAGAGACATCGATAAGCCAGGCTGAGACACAGTATCTTCCTTCAGAGGCAGAGTTGAAGCATTTGACATTTTAGAAGGAGGAGAAGCTCCCATGCCTATCTTATCCTTCAATGGGGGTGTAAGAGGAGGCAGTGATATTAGATGAGATGAAGGCTGTCCAAGGTCAACACCAGCATCTTTAGGAGGTCGAGGTGGAGTAGGAGTTAAAGAAACTGTCTTTGGAGACAGCGCCTCAGTTACAGGGAGAGGTGAAACCACTTTAGCCATGCCACTTTCTTGTGCATTGATGTCGGACCGTTTAGTGAGTGAACAATGTAAAGTTACTCCCGTCAAAAGATGATAAGTTGGTGTCACTGACAAGGGTGAAGAAGCACTGGATTCTACAGGCCTTATGGAAAAAGAATGTTCTATGGGAGGAATAGGAGTTGTCCTTTGTGATACTGTTGCCCCACTTTCAGTAATTAGATACTGGTCCTCAGCATGCTTTTTAACCTCATCTGCATTTGGGGATGATTTTGGAGAATTGGATTGCTTCTCTGACACAAAAAATCTTGGGCTAATAGAACTAGATTCTAATGCAGCAGACCATTTACTCTGAGCCTTTTCAACATGAGAGTAAGTTTCCATCTTATCGAGGACAATATTTGGTGCAGTTAGATGTTGGAGCACGTCAACTGCAACGTCCCCCTTTGGGACTAACCAATCCACATTGTTAAAGATTTCGTGAACCTTAGAAAATGCCTCAACTGGAAGTCCATCTTTATCTTCAAAGCAGGAAAAATCGACAGGAACTATAGAAGCAACAGCATCCATTTCTGAGAACAGAACCTTCATCCAAACAATAATATGCATGAGTAATGCTAATTCACTGTTGAACAAAGAAATAAAAATTAGCCACTTCTAAACAGTTATAGAGAAACATACCTCTGCTCTGAAGTCCTTGGGAAATTGATGCTTTGCATCCCACAATATGTCAATTTCATCCCAGTTGAGCATTAAGATATTTGACCTAATAAAAGCTGTGTTAAACATGACACGAAACATCATCTCTTCTCGCTCCATGTCATCGTGTAAGCTGATACACTCCATTACAACATCACCTTGGATATGGCAATTGATATCAATCTTAACTAATTCACATTCCACCTGGAAAACAGACAAGGAGGCCAAATACCAAAATTTCAGGAACATTTATGGCGTGTACATAGAGAGAGAATTATTATATAGTTTCAAATAATATATTGGACACGATAAACAAATAGAACACATAGAATGATAACTCTGAGGAGCCAAAATGAGAATACTTGCAGAAGCTTAAATAAAACTTCAAGAATAAAAATCTCTACAGTTCATAATTCATATTTTTTTCCTGGAAAATATTAAGAAAATATTTTTATAAGGGACAAACAAAACCTCCAGGTCATCCTATTTGCCAGGAAAGATATAAAAAACTCTCTAGCTCTGTTGCCAATCTGCAGAAAAGAAGCCTGAGTCAGGGCATCAGCTGTCTCCTGAATGACAAACTGCAACACATTTCCCTTACAACTTACAAGGATTGAGAGCAATGAAGCGTGGTACTTCAAAAATCTGTTTTTATTGCACGATAAACACTCAATCCCTGATGTGAGCATATAAGTTTTACTATGGAATACGCCCAAAAGTTCAATAAATATTATATACATTATTGATACAATACTATAAGTGATGCTCATAAAATATTAGTACTTCATTTCACTATATTGTGTTAGTTTTTGCAAATCAAAATATTTTTTGTTGAAAATATAGTACAAAGGAAGATTCCTTACCCACTCTAAAAGCTTAAATGTTTAGATTAAGTAATTTAAAAATGTACTAGAGGGAGCAAATGTTTTGAACATTTATAAAAATTCAGCATGTTAAGACTTTCGAAGAAAACGGTACTACAAGTGGAGTGTTTGAAGATATAAGCAACTACAGTGTTACCCTCATCCTATACTTAAATGAGCAATTCAATCCCCATTGAATTTTTTCTTGGCATTTAACTATCAACTTTCCTCAATTAAATTGCTAAATTATCTCGTGTTTCTTTGAGACAATTATGCTCTTATATTATTTTTGAATAAAAAATAATATTAAATTTGAAAAAAATACCAGCAGGGGAGATGGGACAGCGCCTGACAGGGGGTAGGGAGGGGAAGAAAAGGGACAAGGGTGGGGTGAGGAGTGCCTGAGCAAGGAGGAGAAGGACAATGGGAGGCAGGGAGAAGGAAGATGGGGTGGAGTGTGGGGGTGGGGGGCGATGAGAGGTTGGGGAGGGCCGGAGGGGCAACAGGGAGGGACTGGAATAGGAGTTCGGGAAGGGCCTCGGAGAAAAAAAGATTATTTATCTTTTCTTTTTCTCAACTTCTCAAAATTACCAAATATGCCTGTCGTGTGTGCTATACCAGTAAATTTCATACTCATTTGCAAAGATTTTTTATCATATTAGCAAGAACCAGACTCAGATTAAGGAACAGCCAATCTTTACATAGANCCTTACAACTTACAAGGATTGAGAGCAATGAAGCGTGGTACTTCAAAAATCTGTTTTTATTGCACGATAAACACTCAATCCCTGATGTGAGCATATAAGTTTTACTATGGAATACGCCCAAAAGTTCAATAAATATTATATACATTATTGATACAATACTATAAGTGATGCTCATAAAATATTAGTACTTCATTTCACTATATTGTGTTAGTTTTTGCAAATCAAAATATTTTTTGTTGAAAATATAGTACAAAGGAAGATTCCTTACCCACTCTAAAAGCTTAAATGTTTAGATTAAGTAATTTAAAAATGTACTAGAGGGAGCAAATGTTTTGAACATTTATAAAAATTCAGCATGTTAAGACTTTCGAAGAAAACGGTACTACAAGTGGAGTGTTTGAAGATATAAGCAACTACAGTGTTACCCTCATCCTATACTTAAATGAGCAATTCAATCCCCATTGAATTTTTTCTTGGCATTTAACTATCAACTTTCCTCAATTAAATTGCTAAATTATCTCGTGTTTCTTTGAGACAATTATGCTCTTATATTATTTTTGAATAAAAAATAATATTAAATTTGAAAAAAATACCAGCAGGGGAGATGGGACAGCGCCTGACAGGGGGTAGGGAGGGGAAGAAAAGGGACAAGGGTGGGGTGAGGAGTGCCTGAGCAAGGAGGAGAAGGACAATGGGAGGCAGGGAGAAGGAAGATGGGGTGGAGTGTGGGGGTGGGGGGCGATGAGAGGTTGGGGAGGGCCGGAGGGGCAACAGGGAGGGACTGGAATAGGAGTTCGGGAAGGGCCTCGGAGAAAAAAAGATTATTTATCTTTTCTTTTTCTCAACTTCTCAAAATTACCAAATATGCCTGTCGTGTGTGCTATACCAGTAAATTTCATACTCATTTGCAAAGATTTTTTATCATATTAGCAAGAACCAGACTCAGATTAAGGAACAGCCAATCTTTACATAGATCTTCCAGGTAAAGAGATCAAAGACCTAAACTTTTGAGCTATATCATTTCACCAAATTAATATACACCAGCTTCATTTCTTTAAATTGGTAGCAAAAATCAACTTATTCCTCACAAGATCCAAAGAAGGAAAGAGAGTCTACTTCCCAAGAGATAGTAGCACAGATACTCTCTCTTATATCTCATTACACATGAGGGGAACTTTACTAAGTATTACTTACGATGTTTTCTCATTTATGCAACTGTAGTATCAATGTTCAACACTATTTAAGGAGCACCCAACGGTCATCAATAATTTTGATCCCTATTTTTATTTCAGAATCAATCAAAATAGTACCAGAAATGTAAGGATCCGTATTATACATGTGTCCTGGATACTTAGCTATCTTGAGGGCTTCACTCGGTTTGATTTTAAAATGCGTATGGCAAATGATTTTGAGTTTTTCCATTGATGTTATCTTCCCTGAGATATCCAGGGAGCATACAGATAAAATACATGGATAGCAACATGTCTCCATTGCATCCTACCATTTCGACCAAGCATCAGTGCCACTGGCCATTATATTGTTTAAGTAATTCCATCCACACACACAAGGATGAATAACTCATTTAGACTACAAGAACATACATCAGCATATCCTACTTTGAGAAAGAATTTGAAAATGTTAAATTTGCAGATTGCTGGTAGCTTCTGCCTTCTATCTTCTCATTCCTGATCTTGCCCAGCAATAGAATTGACTTTACTAGATATACTCAAGTAAGTTTGAGGCTGTAGTAGTCATCCAAACCACTTTCACAATTCACACAAACTTTCACAGAAGCTTTGAGAAAAAGTGAATATCTCGGCACTCACTTACATGAAAGTTTTATAGAACATAAGAGCTCACCTGCCTGTAATGTCGAACACCTTTACTCTTTTTTGGAGTTGAGAATAGAAGCTTCGGAGCACGATCAGTGACAAGTAAAGGATCCTGTCCATATATACGAAATATGGGTCTGCACCCACCCTCTCCATCAAAATCAGGAATCATTCTAATAATGACACAATCCAGGGTGAGTGCCCTGTCTAGTGGGGGCCATTCTGAGGCAACATTCCTCCTAGAGACATACTGTAAGTACCTTATCTGAGAAGGGATGGGATTCAGCGGAGACAGGAAGTGCAACAGCTCACGAGGAGCTTGCTTATAAACCATGTCCAAGGTCTTCTGCTCTCCACTATAGTGATTCCTATATATCAACAATGCAGCCAACATGAAAGCCAAAACTGGCCAACCACCCCGTTCACAGTGCATCAAAAGTACATTTTGCAGACCAAGTGAAAGCCAGCTCTCACTAGATCTAAGAAAATGGTGGATCACCTCCATTGGAAGCAAAGGACAACCCTCATAGTGCCGAGGATACTCCATTATGGTCATATCATATTCGGACAGAGCATTTGCCATCTGGCTTTGTGTCGCCCCCTCTCGAAAATTGAAAACTAAGATTGAAGCATCAGGGTAGTGTTCCCTAAGTTGACCAATGATTCCTCCCACATAGCCTTTATAATTTTGTTCTTCCCAGGCATCTGTGGTGAAACAGCAATCGAACACTGTTTTACACAAACATGCAATTCTCAGTCATTGAGCTCCACGTATAAATGGAGATTGAACTTGTAAAATTCTTAAATGGTGTGAGATACATAACACAACTTTACCTACACCAATGATTATTTTCAGCCACAAACAATTAACATAAGCACACCAAATAAGATTACCATCAGTACAATCTAAATCATAATTCAGAGCTTTTTAGACAGTATAGTTCAGCTAACCTGAATTTCCGGTTGTTTTAAACTACTTCCCTGCAATGCCTTTTTTATATTTATATTCTAAATGGTCTCAAATAATTAAATCTCAAGTAAAATGCTCACTAAACCCATCAAAGTCAACAAGCATGGGCAAAAGTTACCAAAAGTACCTGCCTCAAATTGCATTATCATATAGTTCCAAGCATAAGAAATGTTAATAGCATCCAAATCATACCTCCCATAAATTTCTAATGATTTAATGCAACTCTCTCATAAATTTCAAATGATTTAATGCAACTCCCTATCCATGTCATATAACATAATTTCTATCTCGGGTTATCTCATGAAGACATTAATTATCAATAATGAATGTGATTGACATCGAAATACTAAAACTACCAGTGTACTTTGAGCAATGAAAAATTGAGAAAAATTGATATGCACACGGTAAATATCATTTCAACACATTTGATGGAGAATGGAGATAGGTTTACAATAAGGTGTTTTGATAAAGGGTATGTTTGCTTAATATACTTGAGCTCAAAGATAGAGAATATCGTCAAACACTTGCTTCTAATTGTGCACCAAATATCTTAAGTAAACATCCAATTGATAAATCTCTAAAATTATGGGTGAATTGCATATGAGATCCTCCACAGTATGCATTTGATTTACTGATCAGATAATATGTAACTATGGACAGAAAAATGTACATACACACACATGCATTTGAATTCATCTATTATTTTTAAAGCAGCCTGCTCCGAACCCCCAATGCCCTAATTCTAAAATGTTTAATTCAATGGAATACGATGTCACTTGCAGTATCACAACTCAATCACTGCAATTGCATGTAGGAGCCCGTGAAGTAACTAGTTCTTGGTGGGTCTAATGAGTCTGACTTGTAATGGTAGTTAATTGTGCATAGTTTTCATGGTAAACTGAATCTTCTCCTAGCTCCCACTTGGAATTTCGCATTTAATAATCCAATGGCTGTCTCCTGCCCGAAAAGCAAAAAGCAATAGACCAAGCATACATAGTTGAAAATTTTGCAGTCGTGCACTTATATCAACTAGCGCAACATTTAAAACTTTACATGAACACGTGTGTATTATATCCCAACATTGATTGTAAAATCAATTTCCAATCTGGTGAGATCATAGAGGGGTCAAATAGACAAAAGTGAAGCTAAATTGCCTAAATTTATCCAATTTCTCGACATAATGAGAACAATTTTCTCAGCTTTCCACATATTAAAAAAGCTAAGACACAGTTCACCAAAATCCACATGGAAATTCGGTCACATGGAAATTCGGATAAACTAGTTTATTCAGTAATTTCGAAAAATGATAGAAGAAATTAAAAAGAGCAGTGGGGAAGCAACAAAAAAGGAGCCAAAACGCACCGTAAACCCTTTCACAGATCTCAAGAAGTCCATCTGGCGGCTTCCGATAAAAAAACTTCCGCAGCAATGCCATTCAATTAACACTCCTACCTTATATGTCTTTCTCTGTGTTGTTTTTGGAAAGCAAATTGATTACTGCAAATTGCTGTGAAATCTATATGTGAATATTGTTCGTTGTGATTAATTTCGGGTTTCTGTTTGTTAACAAAATGGGAGCTGAAAGGGACTCTATTTTCTCTTGCCGCGGGCGTGAAATGAAAATCAACAACCGACTCTTGGATTAATGTCCAAGTACCACGTAAGCTCAAACGACGACGTGTCTATCATAATCTCGTGGAGACCGGATCTACCACGGCGGGTGATTTCACTTTCATTCCAATGGATTTCTTTAAAACATGGGAAAATTGCAGCTACAGTCCCAAACATTTCATTTAATTACAGACTTTGTTCAAACTTATTATTTGTCACATATGGTACCAAATCTTTAAAAAACTCGTACCCAATTCCAAATAGATGGAAACAGTTAGTTTGACCGTTAGTTGACCAAAGAATCGATATTGACCATAATTTTGACTAATTTTAAAAGAATAAA
>CAIGRF010374319.1:2107-25994 GCA_903798235.1 Fraxinus ornus | reverse complement strand
AGTTTGACCAATTCTAACATCTTTTAGTCGAACTCAATATTTAGGCCCATTCGGTAGGGATTAAAATTTAATTAAAATTGAAAATATAGTCGTTTTTGGGTCTCACTCGTCTAATAAAAGTCAATAATAACGGCTATTTTTTCAATTTTAATCCAATTTTAATCTTTACCAAACAGGCTCTTAGAATGTTTAGGTGGACTTGATTTGTCTACAGCGCCTTAGTAAAATAGCCGAATCTTTGAGAACTCCTTTCTTTATATTCAGTTAGAATTATATTTTTTAGATTTATTGGCGCAATGCCCCTATTGTATGAACCTATTTTCAAATGCTCCCACCATTTCAAATTGACGGAACCCCCTCCCATATGAACTTTAAAGTGTGATCCACCCCCCTATCGTCCACTCCCATTAGTTTATGCGTTAAAAACAGTACAACGTCAAAAAAATAAAAATAAAAAATTACAGGTGTGATCTCAAACTTTTTATTTTATTTTTTACGTTCTTTTATAAAATAATTTTACACGTAAATCCAAATTTTTTTCCTATTTTTTAAACACACATTATCCAAAAAATCACAATTTCAAAACATATTTCTCCCCAAAAAAGGAAGCTCAAACCGGGGCTAACTACTAATTGTTAGTAGTTTAGTAGCTAATCGAGTGTGATCAATCCTTTGAGCTGATGTGACTTGAAGAAGAAACATGTGGCCCTCGTATTCGAGGTAGTGACTTGCTGAACCAGTATATATATTTCTCGTGTTCGAGAAACCAGTTGCCCCGCCCTTAATTCTTTAAAACCTTATCAATGGTGAAAATTCATTATTAAAGGTGATTACCAATCAAGAGAATCGCCTATTTTCCTGTAATGACAGCAATTGGTAATAGGAGCTCTTTTCAAAAGGTGTTTCTAAATTTGAGGCTTTCTTCTGTTGTTCATCGATACACCAATGCATATGATTGATCGATTTATAAGGATTTTGACTACTTCTCTTACCCAAATTTGAGGCCACCATCTCGTGTGGACATGTTAAGAAATAAAATTTCACGTCGAATAAAAATAAAATATAGACCAATTTATAAGGATTTTGACTACTCCTTTTAATAAGGTTGATATTTTAAGATGGAACCCAAAATCTTAATAATTTTCCATAACGAAACTTCCGAAATTCAAAAATCACAACTTACATTAATCAAGTTTTACTATAATTCTAGTAACAAAATGTTATATAAATTGCGGGTGAGAAATAGTATGAGAGGGAGATAAATTTGAAACACTTGCGGAGTGACAGCTTTTTACATATTGATTTTAACAACATTTTAAAAAATCAATGACACAGATTTTGACAACACATGAAATGTCAAACTTAATGTACACCAAGTATGTACAACTAGTTTAATCCTTGATTATTATCAGAACATCGAGGAGAAATACCACAAGAGATGGCAGCAGAAAATACCGAAACTGGGTATCTATCAGCACCGCAAGTGCACAGGAAGTTTATCATCTCAAATGCAATGCAACAACGAGCATTCGTCATCCCCGGTGGGTTGCAGGTGATAGAGATATCCCGAAATCTTCTATTGAAGGAAGAGAGGGAACAGTAGTCTTGGGCCGTAGCAAACATAAGAAATGCGACCACCGTAAAGACAAACGCCGATGTTTTGATTGCAACAACGTCTGTCATTTAATTTGTGGGTTGGAATATTGGTGTATACAGTGAATGGAATGGGAATGCATTATACATATATATATTCATGGAACGTGTGATTTAAATAAATAAAGATAATATTACTCCAACTGGCATAGATATTTGTACTTCAACTTGTTTGCAATAATTATAGTAATTTAGGGACTAGACGAGTTCAAAAGTCCTTACGAAATTGAACGTGTTGGCCAAACACACAGATTTGACAAGTTTCATGGAGATTTTTCAGAAATTTCCTATCATCCTCAAGATTATTCTTCCAATATTTTATCAATTATCAATATATTTATAACAAAAATTTTGGTTAAGGATTTTTTTTTTTTTTTTTTGGAGATTGTATTAGATTTCTTGAGTTTTCAACAGAAAAATACATGTACATATTACATGGGGGCCATATGGGGCAAGCTAAACTTCATAGAAATAATTGCATTTTCGAACTCAGCTCATCTGCGCCGATGTCGGCGACCTACCACATTTTTCCTCCATCTTAACACCAGAATACTCGAGGCCCTCAATCCATGATTTGGACCTCACAATTGGATTGAAGATTCAACGGTTGAATGATAGTCTCCCATTATTTTTTTCATTCTCATTCTTTTACTTATTTTCAATCACACGTTCTTCAATAAAATAATATTTTCCATCACATCAATAACTTTTCCTCCTTTTTCAACCACATATTTCTCATCACATCACTTCAAAAGAATACATTCTCTCATTTTAATGTGCAACAAACACACTATTAATGTGAATATTGAGGATGATGTATTTGATGATACTGATAAAGATGTAATTATACGTTGATTTCAAAGTGTTAAAGAGTGTAGGCAATGCTTGTAAATTTGTGTTGAATTATTTTCATTATTATATTGCTTGAAAAAAAAATTAACTTAATTTTTGAATCCACAATGAAGAATGTCTAGATCCGTATGTTTGGATCGATGCATTTGCAAACTAACGGTGCTATGTCATATGTGTGCATGTTCTTCAACAATTGGACATGAATGTGGAAAGGATATGTGACATTTTAACTTATCAGATTTTAAGGTCAACAAATTGAGAAATTTCAAGTTAGATAAGACTTCAATCATGAATATTCATTGTCGACTCGAGTAAATATTTATCCAAATGGTAAAAATCTCTATGCAAATTTCTTCATTGGAGAATCTCTACACAAACATTTATGGCCTTTTATGTATATAGTCAATAGAGTCGAGATAATATGATGATTAGTTATGTAATGTATTAACTTATGGACAGATGAACCTTAAAATAATTTCTTTAATGAAAAGTGATAGTCTCTCTCTCTCTCTCTCAAATAGTGCCTTTAAAGTCCTACTACAATTCAATTATTTCAATAATACCTGAATTTTCATTTTTCAATAATTATTTAATGGGAAAATTGCGGCCACGGTATCAAACCTTTCACTTTTTTGCAGACTTTACTCAAACCTTTGATTTGTACCACTCACGGTACCAAACCTTTCAAAATGTAGTAGCTGGAGTCTAAATGAATGGAATTTGACCGTTAATTGACCAAGAATAGTAGATTTGACCAATTTTTAAAATGGCAAAATGGTAACTTTCCTTTTTTATATAAAAAGAACTAAAATAAAATAATTAAATCAAAAACCAAAAAACCCTATTATCTTNGTCTAAATGAATGGAATTTGACCGTTAATTGACCAAGAATAGTAGATTTGACCAAATTTAAAAGGGCAAAATAGTAAATTTACCAAGAATAGTAGATTTGACCAAATTTAAAAGGGCAAAATAGTAAATTTACAATTTTAATATAAAATAATTATAATGCTTAGAAAAAGAAAAAAACAAATCAAAGCAGTCATCTTCTTCCTCAAACTATCCATTTTTTGTATTAATCATGAAACCGCTTCATCCACCACTAGCCGGTGCCGCCTCTTCCTCCTCAGCCTGACCTTGACGCCGCTCCGACCTTCAAGCACATAGTACTACAACACAGAAAAATCACAACTTCAATTCATCCTCCACAAAGAAAAAATTCAAATTCCTGTAACCTGCTTGAGGGTTCTAATTTTGAATTTATTTATGGGAAATAGAAGACAAGAAAATAAATCCATGAAGATTGGGACGGTGTGTAAGTTGACCTCCTCAAGTTCGTGAAGGAGATCTCTGACTTGAAAACTTCTGGTGGGCTTAGGCTTCAGTCCCCTCTTATCGGTCACTCATTGGATATTCTCAAAAATCGGCTTGAATCTCTAAGATCTGCTTTTGATTTAGCTGTTCAATTTCAAGCATATGAGGCTTATTACCACGGCGCTTATCCCGTGAAATGCAATTAAGATAGATTCGCGGCTGAGGATATTGTGAAATATGGATTGGGCTTTCGATTTGGTCTAGGAATCGAATCACAATTGGAGCTCGTCATGGCCATGAGTTGCCTTTGTAAAGGAAGCTCTGAGGCTCTTCTAGTATGCAATGGATTTAAAGATGAAGAATACAGTTCTCCTGTGTAGGTTGGGAATGGAAGTGATGTTGTTGGGTAGAGTTGAGATGGAGAATTTGTGGGGTGTGGGTTTTGGATTTTGAGGGGGAGAGACTGAGGGGGGCAAAGGGGAAAGGTGGAGAGGTGGCGGCGGAGGAAGAAGGAAGAGCGGAGAGGGTGGAGGAGAGAGGGAAAGGGTAGGGCGAGGAAGAAGATGACTGTTTTGTTTTTTCTTTTTTTCTTTTTCTAATTATTCTAATTATTTTATATTAAAATTGTAAACTTATCATTTTGCCCTTTTAAAATTTAGTCAAATCTACTATTCTTGGTTAACTAACGGTCAAATGGATGGTTTCCATTCATTTGGATTCCATCTGCTACATTTTGAAAGGTTTGATATCATGGGTGGCACAAATCAAAGGTTTGGACAAAGTCTGCAAAAAAGTGAAATGTTTGGTACCGTGACTGCAATTTTTTCTTATTTAATTTATAAACTATAATATACAACAACATTCTTATTCATGCATATATTTAATGTAATCAATAATTAATTAATTAACATTCACGTTCATTTAATTGGTATTAATTAGAATTTCAGTCCATTTTCATCTTATTAATTCTCAATTAATTAACATTTTCATTCATTCAATTAATATTAATTAGAATTTTACATTCATATTCGGGTCCATGTTCTCGTTATTGATTCTCAATTAATTAACATTCACACTCATTTAATTAATATTAATTAGAATTTCACATTCAAAAATAAAATTCGTTATTCACATCCATGTATTCTAATTAACATCTAGTTTCTCTTAATTGAAAATTAAATATTATTCATTTAATATAAATAATTTAACATTCATTGTCACGTATATAATCATTCGTATTAATTTTAAATTAATTAACATTCATATTAATTTATATATCGTATTTGTCAATCAACTTCATTTATACATTTAATTGTAATTCTAATACTCACGTTCAGCTATGTATTTCACTATTTACGTACATTCACGTTAATATCATATTTGTCATCTATCTTCATTTATGCATTTAATTGTAATTCTAATATTTATATTCGAGTATGCATTTCACTATTTACGTGCATGTATAATAATTAACATTTATTTTCAAGAACTTGCATTTCTCTCATATTTAGATCAAAATAATAAATGAAATGTCAAATATTACTTTCACAGCACTTGTAAAATGTTTTAGAATAACGTGCAACACACGTTTAACTCTGACTAGTATATATATATTAAGCATAGGCAAACATGCTCTACTATCTTTTCGATCTAGATTCATAGATTTTTTATAAATTCTTTTATAAAATAAATAGTATAAATAGCTCATTGTTAATATTCATAATTTAAAAAAATCACTTGATTTCAATTTTCCAATAGAGTGATCTTTTGACTAGACGGTTTGACGATTTTAGCAATGTTATCTAAATATGAAGAAAAGCTTACCCAATCTCACAAATCATGACAATCGAAAGAGTAAAGATTAATGCAATCAAATCTATCTATCGCATAACCTCGTTGCAATCTAAAAAATTAAGACACCAACCACACATATCATGAAAAAAATAAAAATAAAAAAATCCCACATTATAGAAATCTCATCAATTGTATAGCTCGTGACAATCTCGAAAATAAAGACATCAACTTCACATTATGAAAATAAAAAAATCCCCACAAATTATAGCAACCTGAATTACAAAATTCAAACAAATTTTGAGATAACAGATAACAAGACAGTCTAGCATATAATCATGAAAATTAATACATCATGCTGGAAAAATTGATTTTTTTTGTATAAATACTCAAGATGGGCATAGACAATACAATACAATACAATACAATACGGGTACTCTCAATTTCTCTCTCGCTCGATCTCAAATTCATTGAAGTTTTTTCCATGGATTCCATTCATTGTCTCTTGATCTTTTCTGCATGGTTAATCGTGTTCTCTCTCACTCAACCAACCTTAGGTGTTGATCCTACTCGAGCACTAATCGATAAGATTTGTCGCCAAACACCAGATTATGGATTCTGCACCAATGTGTTTATAAAAAACCTTCCTTCTCCTATAACAAATGCTGTTGGCCTAACTCAAATAGCCCTAACTCGATCACTGGAAAACTCGACCAATACGCGGATTTACATACAAAAGAAAGAAGCTGCTGAAAAGAGCAAAGAAATGAGGGATCTTTACGAAATCTGCAATGCTGGTTATGGGGCTGTGATGGAGGTTTTGGAAAATGCTTCCTTTGAATTTGCTAAAGGAAATTACAGGATCATGTTAAATTTTGTATCTAAAAGTCAAAGGCCTATAAGTGACTGTCAAAACATTTTTAGTGCCATTGCTGACATTGGATTGAAGGAAAGAAATAGGCAGATGGAAATACTTATAAGCATGACATTGGCTTCTGGGAGACTTATTGGTACTTAATTGATTATAATTTGTTATCATTTTGAAATGGTTATTATGATTTAAAAGCAATAATTTATAGAAATAAAGCATACATCT
This sequence comes from Fraxinus ornus, assembly GCA_903798235.1. Lineage (NCBI taxonomy): Eukaryota > Viridiplantae > Streptophyta > Magnoliopsida > Lamiales > Oleaceae > Fraxinus > Fraxinus ornus. Next base: position 19,288 of record CAIGRF010374319.1, on the reverse strand, counting down.
TTGAGTATATGTTGCAGAATTCATGGATCATAGTGAGTGTAATGACTCGAGCATGTACACAAGTTGTTAACTCATATGCATTATTCGTTTTGTTGAGCCTTGTCCATTTTACTCTGCGTCAATTTTTTTCGTACTCTCAAGATTTGAACACGAGGCGCCTATCTTATGACATACTTAAATTGAATGATTAATTATTAGACTAGATGAAGGAAATATCATGATGACTTCTAGCTACTTGTTGACATTTCGTAATAAATGATCATATAACTTGAGTCTTTGATTATGCCAAGATTAATAACATACATAGTAGTTTGTAAATAATGGCCTAGAGTTGTAGTATTTCATTAAGTGCTTGTTTGGGATCACTTAAAAGTTACTAAAAATTGAGATCAAAGTCAACAATTAATTTTAACGATACTTTTGATGAGGTTCACAACTTTTATACCAGTTTTTCAATAACATATTTCATCAACTGTTATCAAAATTCACTACTAACTTATCGTTAGGTTTGTTATTGTACCTATCTCGTGGGAAAGACTAGTATGTCGAACTCAAAATCTTATTTTAGCTAACAAGATAAGCTACCCGTGTATAGGACATCGTCATAAATAATTCAATTTCAACAACACATTATTCCAATAAAATAATTTTGAATGTGATTCTTCAAAAAAATAATTTTCCACAAAATCTATTATTGAAAATCGATATCAAACATGCTCTATTGAAGTGCCCTAACTTATTACGAACATAATAAATAATCCAATTGAGAACTGATATAATTACAGACTGTCTCAGAAACTTGCTTATTCCTAACATAACAAGAAAACTCAAATCTCTCTCTCTCTCTCTCTCGAAACTATGCCATCTTTATTAATCTCGCCGAATCTAATGTATAAATACGTCTTATACACATTCCTTAACTGCTAATGAATATAAATCTTTATTTGCTCGTGTTATCATAAAACACGTAATGATCTAATTTGATAGAAATCGTAGAATAAACATATGAATTCACCTTGTTTGAGTCTCATTCTTTAATCACATATTAATTTTTACCGCGTATTACATTTCACGAGACCCACAATTCTTATATTTTTTTTTCAACTGCACATTCTATCAATTTTTATCTAAATGATTTTTAGCTACACCAAACAGGGGCTAAGAAGTCTCTTGGCACGTTTTTATTTGGATACCATAGGGGTCTATTAGTGTAAATAAGTTGGCTCAAAACTTATGAGTTGATATTCGGGGCAAAATATTTTGTTGTTAAAAGTAAATATTCTTGGTAACGATTTGTACCCGTTAAGCCCAGTAAAAAGTTACCACCATTTGTAAGTAGCGTATAATGTTGGTTCAAGTAAAGTTAACAATACTGCATCATGGTAACACCCGGCAATACATACGGTGAACAAAATGTCCAGATCAGACCAAACCAAACCAAAACCAAATTAATAGAACGATTTGATTCAATTCATAATGATTTTGATTTTATATATTAATTAGAGGAGATTATAATTTTTTATTAATTGGAGACAGTCCATTAATTGAATACAACTCATTAATCAATTTTGGGTTGTTGGATACAACCCATTAATTGTTTACACCCTAATTTTGTATTCATTTGAATTATTTCTCCTTCACTCCTTTTAAATTTACACAATGTTGTAACACGTTGACAACACATTTCATCACGTCGGTGGATGAGACTTTCAAAATTGGAAAATGAAATTGATTAGCCACTTAAAAAGCTTTTAAACTATTTTTTTTTTACCTTGATTGTTTGATGAATTATTTGTGTTCTTCACAATAAATAGAGGAAAATCCAATTAACGATCACGGAAAATTAAACGGTTAATTGTTACCTTTAAAAGTGGATGTAAATTTTTTTGTGTAATTCATTATTTATTGTGAGTGTGTGCCGTCTAAACCGTTGCAATTAATTTAATGAATCATTGTTATTACTTAATAACTAATCTGTTGTATGGGAATGAAAACTGATTTTTATAATCAAATTATGACTACATTTTGTTTGTTAGTTTGAGCTTTTGTGTTCTTGATGATTGATAAGTTGAAGTTGCTGAATGTTTAATATTTTTTTATTTAGGTATATATTACAAATTTATGGATATGATGCAAAGTCTGAAGTTTAAAAAATGAAACTTGAATCAAATCAAACCGATCCAAATCAAAACCGAACATTTGGTTCCATATCTTAACAAAAAAAAAAAATCATTTGGTTCCAATATAAAAAAATCCATTGGTTCATTGTCGGTTATCTTGGAACCAGAACCAAATAGAATCATATCCAACCCTAATACATAATACATAATATCTGAATGGCTGGAGAAGAATATTTGCAGCAGAAGCAAGATTTAGATGCATATACATGCATGGTTCAAGAGAATACTAATCACAGGAGGCAACGGCAAGTGCTACCCTAAGATCATTTGAAGTTTCGCATATGTACATTCTATATGTTTCCATTTCTTGTTGATAAAACTTGGAAGCAGAGGCATCATAATAACTTCTGCTCACTCGGTCACGTTTGGAAAATGTTATCTCCCTTAACATTGGTTCATGCCCGTTAAGGAGATTTCCCATGCTCAAAACTTTCCTCCATGACTGGTTAGCGGTTGGTGTAGTAAACATGCTAGCAACCACGTCTCTCTCGCGTGCCCTTATTTCATGCTTTTTCTTGAACTCCTAGGAAAATAAAACAAAAATAGAAGAAAAAAAGTCAATACGAGGTATACATGTGACCAACTAAAAGTATCTCGAGCACCAAAAATGGACACCATAAAGAACATCATTATAGTCAACTTGTCTTGAGCATGGATTTGATCTCCGAAGGAAAGGAAATTGAAATTATAAGGCGGATTCAATTTTGTTTAATTAGCAACAACTAAGTAGTAAATTTGTGTTTCTGAAACCAAAAATGATGAACAAAAGGCACGTTTGAGATATAATATGAAACCTAGAGCTAGGAGCAGCAGGGGACTTAATTGAGATATACCTTGATTTTTGAAGAGAATAAATGGCACGGTAACAGCTTACCTGCTTGGAATCACCTTGCACGGATCCACTTCCCATATATTTTTGGTAGTAATCATAGTAATCCCTGAAAATTGCTTCTGCAAGTAATGGTGCTCGCAAAAACTTGCGATGAAGAGAAGATGCTAATGTAAGCAACTTCTCAACGTGTCCAAAAATAACACAAAGCCGTCTAACATCTTCAATAATATCACTATCACCAGATCTACCATGTGCTGCAAATATAAACAAAAAAATTAATATATCCTGGAGAGCACTATTCCTAGAGAAATCAAAGATACCAGAGAAGAAAATGTACACTGCACATATTTCAAGGAAGATGACATTGTGAGGTACAGTTGTGCAAGTTTAGTTGTCATCTGCTTCAAGTCACCAAATGATGTCTGATTAAGCGTGTCAGCTGCCGCTCTGAAGGCAGTACAAACCATTTGTTCCAGCAGTTGATGAGGTCGCAGGGTTTCCAGATAATGAAGAACCTAACTCAAGATGATGTGATGGTTAAAGTTCTGAGTGAGGGAAAATAAAACATACTGCCCCTCCTATAAATGACTCAAACTTAAAAAAAGGAAAATAAAAAGGTGTAAGAATAAGAAGCAAAGTACCCAATGAAATAATAAAGATTTTTATCATCCCGTCAACTATAGACATTTTATCTCCGAAGCTTTCCTATTTATTTGAATAAAAACGAACTTCAAAAAGTCTGCTAGTCCTAAGCACATGATGATCAGTCCCACATTTAATTTAGCTTGCAAAGGCAGCAGTCGACTCTGAAACCAGAGGAGTAAAAAGCATAAAACAAATTCAGTAGCGAACAAAGACTAGAGGGAGAAATGAGATGTCCACTGGGTTTTTGCATAATGAACCATATCTTTGTATGCAACCAATTACGAAATTGTTGTTTGGATAATCAGCTTATCAAATAAATAAATATTCATTTGGATCAGCAATAAATCCAAATAGAATATCTATTCAAGAACTATAATGCTCATGCTCAGAGAACAGAAAATTGATGAGTTGCATTAAGTCTATTTTGTTATCACAAGAATCATTTTGCCAATACCAAGAGACTAAGAAAACAAGAAACTGTAAAACTACGAAGAAACTTTCATGCTATAGTAAGCACTAAGCAGGCTGTCTTTTGGGGGGCAATTCCATCTTTTAAGCAAGCATGGGAATGGGTGCAATGTAGAAAACATGGTAGTTGGTGAAATGTGACTGCTCAAGTAAATTACTCAGTCCATTGCTAGAGAGTTCCATGTATGGTTTGTTTCTGGTTAAGAGGGGGAAAAAAAAAGGCATCAAAGTCATTTGTAACGTGCATAGTGAACTTCCCTTTACCCATGTGACGCGGAAAGATTACTAATAGCTGATTTATGGCCTACATTACCCGAAAGTGCACCAACGGTTTCATCAGATATAGGAATAGTTGTAGCATCCTAACCTTAAAGTGTTGTATCTATTACCTATATGCTTGCTGGCTTGTGTGAAGGGGAGGCTGCCCTGGGTTTCACGGACCGCGGGTTTGGCTCCTGAGGTACAACGCCTCAAGGCCGCCTTCCCCTCATTCTTAGACCGGCGAGCCCGAACAACTAGTATACACGCACGCTATGAGCAGAATGTTAGGGAGAATATCTGCATATGATCATATCATTACTGCACTATTTGGTACAATATGTCTCGTGTCTAGTTGTTAGCGTTCTTGCCGTGTCGAATGGGGAGATAAGCATTCTCACTGCGTGACATTCTCCTACATTTGAATTCGCTTACGTTCTCGTAGCGAAAAGTGAGTTTTGCATCAATACGCATCCTTCTCATTACAAGAATAACAACGACACCACTCTATATGGACATGGATTCACAAACCTGCAGTAACTCGTACTTACCGCCTTCGACCCCAACATTTACCCTCTGTCTCTCTTGAGCATTGGTTCCTCGGGTGGACTGCCTCCAAACCGCAACGCCTCAATGCATGTCGAATAAAACACACAATCTTCATCATTGTGCCCTGCAATGTGCGCTCCTCGAAAACTCCTTGAAAGGCACCTAGGAATTGCGCAGCGCTGCCCTTTTCATCTTTCTTGCACACAACTTCCTTTGTCATGCTCCGCCAGCTTGCCAACTTAAAATTGAAATGCATTGAACATAACTTGATTATCGATTGTTTGAAAGCTAGAAATTACAATTGATTGAAAGCAGGAAATTACAATGGCTAATGCAGGGGGAACACTAGAAAGTTTGAAAGATATTTGAAAGACTAATACCCCTATAATAGACTTAGGAACAAAAACCCAAATGACGGCAGTAGACGTCTTTTGGCTCTGGAATCATACTTTTATTTTTCTATTTTCTACCTATTTTACGAATTAAATAAAATATTTACAACACGGGGCTTAAGCNCCTATAATAGACTTCGGAACAAAAACTCAAGTGACGGGAATAGACGTTTAAAGCTCGTAGAATCATACTAAAAATTTTTAATTTCTAACTATTTTACAATTTAAATAAAATATTTACAATGTGCGGCCGAAGTTGGGCAAACTACGGCTGCGATAGGGTCACGGGAATTAAGTAAAGCTGCGGTCCGTGACACTAGGGGTCGTGTTGGGAGTCCGTTACACATGGTATCATATCGGGCTTGCTCGAACGTCGCATTGTTGGTTGCAGGAGATCAACAGCGAGCATTCCAACAAAAAGAATTTTGGAACAGCGAAATACGTGGCAAAAGGACCAGCAAGCGAGCAAAATTGATGAGAAAAGCTTTGGGAATGATGGAAGTTAAAAGGCCGGCGTCGTGTGATTTGGCCTATCTACATGTCCATTTGTTTCGTAGAGCACGTATGCAATGCTGAGGAAATCACAACGATGGACATCTTGTATTGGTGCTTCAACATGCAAGTGATGCTACGGCAAACGCCATCCATCCGAGGAACTTATGCCTGGGGGCACAATGCGAAGGTTGGTATCGAAGGAGGTATGTACAAAGGTACGAGGGGCAATGTGTGGATGCCCATCCATGACGTGGTGGTGCCGCAATTGGAGAGAATTTTTCTTACTCATCATCGTATAGGAGAATGCAATGCAAAGGTTGCACAAAGCGAGGCACGTGGTCCTCTACAAGGGGTTAGTGGATTGACTGGGAGAGTTTGTCACGAGCATAGCGAATTCCCCTACCCATGTAATGCGGCAAGATTACTAATAACTTGTTTATGGCCTAAATTATTTGAAAGTGCACTATCATATCCAAGTATAGTTGCAGCATCCTACCCATAAAGTGTTGCCTAGCTATTATCTATATGCTTGCCAGCCCGTGTGAGGGGTAGGCTGCCCCAGGGACCTGTGGAACTCCAGGGACCGTGCGGTCAGTCCATTACATGATGCTCACTTGCAAATGATAATCTCTGGTACATCGTTGCAACTACCCACATAGAATAATCCTCCAAATCCTAAACCATCTTTCCACCAAAATAGTAAAAGATGAGTTCAATAGAAGTTCAGAAGGAAAATAAGAATTCCACAACATAAATTTTTTTTACCTTTTCTCCTTCTCGATTGGGATCTAGAAGTGGCTTCTGTTTAGAAACTTCCAAAGCAGGGGCCTCATTCCAAAATTTTCAACACGCAATCCCATACTCAGACATTCTCTTGGACAGTCTACCACGTGGCCTCATTCCAAATTTTTCTCCACGAACTCCCATAATCAGACATTCTCTTGGACAGTCTTCCACGAGGAGGCCACTCATTCTTCGACCCCTCTGCTGTACTAGTTTGGGAGACTCCAGTCTCACTGTCATCATCTTCCCAATCTTTGGGTGAATGCCATCTAATAAAATCTTCAAACACTGCTTCTGGGTTAGCTGCCTTAAATGCAGACATATCTGCAGTCACAATGGTAGATGAAATCTTTCCAGGATTAAAATACTTCATAAACTGATCTTTCCAGGATTAAAATACTTCGTAAATTGCAAGAATAAAAACTGTGATCATATATTTTACGGCGGTAGAACCGCTTTTCATGCTTCATGTCTTCTATTTATGATTCAAAAACAAAAAACAGATACAGAATAGAAACAAAAATGAAATGGAGGCAGCCTCCAAATTTTTATGGTAGAAATATATGGCCATCAGGATTCAGCACTAAAACGCAATCTAAATTAATATTCACATAATTATAGGCAATAACAACACAGTAGTATAAGTTTAAAAGATATTTTAAAACATGTAGATGATAGAAATCAAAAGGCTTCAGGCGCACCTTTTTGGATTTGATTTCTCTTCGAACAAAGTTCTACAAACAAATTCATGTGAAAAGTGCAGGTGCATGTCAATCTGGAAGCGGTGCAGTAAAATGATAAGAATGCTTTGAATTTAGTTTATTTTTCCATATTTTCGGCATGTAGACTTCATTTTTTGTTTATTTATTTATTTCTGAAACTTCTAGGATTGTTTGATGGACCATGACAAGATTAAATTTTCCTTTTTCTCGGATAATTCAATATAATAATTCCAGGATGTTCTAAAAATAATATTCTCCAGCTATAAAACTCGATTTATAAAGTTGGTTTTGATAAATTCAAAGCTTCCTCCACTGTTTGACAAAAAAAAAGCCAAAGCAAGAAAAAAGTCATTCCCAAACATGTTCATATGGTATGGGTCTCAAGACCTGTAAAATATTCTTCTTAGATATTTCCTTTTAAGTAAAAGGTGTTGATACCTCCTACCCAGAGGGTAAACTTACCCTCTTCTACATGATTTTTTTACCACTCAGTTTGATCCATCGAGACATCTACCGAAACATCCAATTCACCAAATTCTTCACAAGTACATCGGGCCATGTTAAATTTGGTGTAGCTCTCCCTCTTCTAACTTATTCTAATTAAATAACCCATGGAGCTTTTTTAAATATATACAAATGATGTTCCAACTACTCAAGTGGTCATTCCCTTCACTTATCTTCAACTGGTGCTGCCTCCTTGTTGGCATATTTTATTATTTATTATATATCCATCATTTTATAGTGATACATCAATCTTCACATGCTCATTTAGTCATCTTAGATCTTTTAAATCACTCAAGAGAAAATATTGTTGCCACTACGGAAAACTTCTGGCTTTGTCCTTAAAGCAACCATAAAATAAATTCAAGGTGTAGCGACATCCTCCTTTCAACCTGACAGTAACATAATTGTTTCAGATGCTATAGTTTTTTTTTTTTTTTTTTGATAGATAATTGTTTCAGATGCTATAGTTCATTAGCTACTCGTATTAAAACTATGAATCTGTCCCATTTGTGCTCTCGCAAGAAAGAATCGTAAGAATCAGATGATTGGATACAATGCAGAAACTGAAATGTATCTAAAACCATGTAAAAAAAGATCACTTGCAATCATGTAATGACTAAGGTTGAACAGGTTTCAATGAGTTGTTCTCTATGGGATTAACCACCCACGCACCCACCCACCCAAAACTCTCAGGTAACAAACAGTAAACAAAAATGAAAATATGAGAGCCAAAAAAGCAAATGAAAAAAAGTACAAACAACCACAGAGCCTAATGCTGATCTAGAAAAGGTTTCACATGAAGGAAGGTACAATTGAATTTCCCAGCACACATTACCTCACCATCAGATAATGGATACAGCATTCACAGGATGGGGCACTTTTCTACAATACGGAAACTATTATCTTTCAGCTTCTTAACTTCCTGTTATATCTCAAAGTTCGTATTCTGAAATCATTGTTCTAAAAAGCTGCATGAGGCTTGCCCCTTGAAGCATGCACACATAAGTCACATAAGGCTTTCAATTAATACATCAATGGTTACGCATTGAATGCCCTTTGTCAATCTATGATGCACAGATACAAACACGCCGAGTTATATAATTAGGGTTAAAATTGCATGGATATTTTTGCAATGGGTCATTTTGAATTAATAAGACTGTGCGGAACAAACCTTTTAAAGAAAGGGAAAAGCCCAATATTACTTTGGCCTAAAAAGAAAAAAGTCCAAATTCCCTACTATAACTCTAAAGAAAAACAAACAGTAAATTGAAAATAGTTCCTCTCCCCTTCCCCAATTTGCGTCCAGGTTCATCTTCATTCAAAATCTGTCCACCTATCAACTTATCAGATCTGCACAGATCCACCTCTCCCTCTACCCTTTCTGGCCTTGGCAAGTGTTGATTAACATTTTGTTTGTCGATCCATTACTATCTCTTAGTTTCTTTGCAATTTCTCCACTTTTGTCAAACGAGAAATGTGTCAGCCACGTGTGTCCGTGCATCAGAGTTACTGAGGCTTACGCCTGCATGCGCTTTGTCTTGTCTTTTGGGCTTTTATTATAAAGCACATATCATTTGTCTAATGTTTAACCAATTTTTTTTTTTTTTTTCCTTTTATCTACATTACCAGAGCAAGGGACATGTCCATTGCAAGTGGAGGATGATGACAAAGAATGAGAAGGAACTTCAGTGAAGAGAAGAAAAATTGGGGCATCAAACTAGTAAAGATCCTAGATGGTAGGGGAGACTTCTAGACTAGTTTTACTTCTAGCAAAATTTTATTATGTGATTACTAATTTAAAGACTTATCTTTTGCTACTTTATTAATCGACTTTATGTTCCTTTGCATTTAGACTATAAATTTGTCAATTTGATTTTTAATGGATCTTTAAGATGGTTTTATAGTTTATTATGAGCAAATTTTTTTGTATTTGTATATTATTTTGAATATGCCTCAGATCACACAAATAAAAGGCCTCGGTACCAAATTGAGTATTTTTAAACATCGTCTAAAATCATCTTTCATTCTCCCAATCATTTACAAAAATACATTTTTTTATAAGTACTTGTGCTTGACGAGAAAAGAGTCAATGAAAGCATAGTATGTGGTGCCAAGTCAATGAATGCATAGAATGTGGTGCAACCTAATGACAAAATAAAAAGCTATTACCAGTATGAAATAAAATCCCCAATACCATGAGGATAGCAAAACTCATTACCTGATAGCAAGATTTCTTTCTCCAGTTGAGCAGAGAAGCTCTGTATGAAAATGCAAACAATCTTTCTTAGTGGATATATAATGAGTCTTGCAACCAGCAACTCAAGTCTTCATTGCAAAATATATTTGAAAATTCCTAGTCTCCCATCATCAAATAATTAAAATATAAGGAAACAGCTTCAAATTGGCTTCTTAAACCAGAAGGTCCAGAACCAACAAGATCTGCAGCTAACAACCCAACTAAATGCCAGTGCACTAAGTAATGCTCCTCAAGTACCTGGTCAATGCGAAACACTAGACAGGAAGCCGCGACAGACCTTCAGGTCTGAACGTTCCAATTTTAATCATGCATCTGAATATTGAATTAGCTAATGAAATTTGATTATTGACAGACCAATGGTGAAAGGACTTTTTATTCTGTTTGGATAGCATGCATTACTACAACACCTAATGGTTTCTCAAACTATCATAAACTTAGATCAAGTGATTATTTATCAATGAAAAGATAGTATATTGAAGGTTTAAAGCTTACAAATGAATCAGTACAGGCTTCAGCAGCTCGTAGTCGTTCTTCATGCATGTCTTCTGTCATAAGTGGTGCGTCCTACAATAAATTTAGAAGAGAATTTTGTTGTTATTTACAGCATATTTGAGGGAAGGAAGGAGGGAAGACAGAAGGGGCAAAACTAGCTGCTCAAGATAACTAACCTGGGTGATTGGAGCATGCATAATCTCACGTGAGTGTAAAAGCATCATATCCGGTAAAGTACCAGCTGATCCCCTCCTGTCATGTTCAGAAGGCTTGCTAATAGCAGATGTTGCAATTTCATGATTTTTAGAATTATAACTGGCTTCTTCAGTTATAGGACCGAGCAAACCATTTGAAGTTGACTGGCTGTTAACATAAATAGAATAAATAAATCAAGAATAAAAGGAGAAAAGAAAGAATTTTTCCAAGAGATGCAAGTGTAAAAGAAAATCATAGACTCATCAGAATTATTTTGCAACTTTCTTACAGAAAAGGATCATGTCTCGTCAATGGTGGCAAGAAGGGGAAAGTTCACATAATTGTTCAGTTCTTGAAATACAAACACGCCCCATATATAATCTACTAGACAAAATATTTTCGAAGACAACACAGCCTAAAGTGAGGAACAACCCATGAATACACTGTACCAGATGAACAAGACCTCAAGTAGCATTGTTATCCTTAAACAATTACACTGACCATGTAAGGCGACTTACAAGCTACAAGCAACTTGACTAATAGTTGCAACTGATATGAATTAATGTGCAGCAACCAAACTATATCTTGGACAAGAATTTAACTTCAGATTGTAATAAAAAAGATGCTCTACTCAAATTTTGCCAATTTCACAACAGTATATCCCTATGTAAAGAGTCCAAAATATGTATGATACGAAAAGCAATTTTTTAGCCTGGAAAGCTACCAAGAGCAGAAAAATAGCCCCAAGTAAAGGAAAACAAGAGGAATATGTGACGTCTGTCAACCTTTGCACTTATCGCCAAGTGTTCACAGTCTCGCCTCATAAACCCACAACTTCTTCAACAATGATAGTACTTGTGAGCTGTGACTACTACCAATGAAAATTTATTATTCTTTATTCCATTAGTGGAAAGAATCTAAGAGTCTAATTATGAAAATGATGATAGACACCAAGGCGAGTTATTCTATCTTAAGCTCTTTTACTGCCTAATCTCATTTTCGGTAAACATAATAGTAAGAGCCTGTCTGACAGTGTACATACAAGCTGTTCAAATGATATTGTATCACTCTAATGAATGTAAGCCTCTTTAGTTCCACGCAAAACATGCCCTAACCACATAAGTTATATTACCTTATTTTATCCTCAATCAGTGGGTGCCACATCCATTTTTGCCTATATTGCTATTTCTTTTATTTCCATTCTAGCATACCACATATCCATCTTAATATCCTCATTTCCGCTAAGTTCAACTTATTATCCTTTAATAATCCAACAATCAATAGTATTAGGCGAGTGATGGTAGGAAGGCAAGTTAAATGTAGTCAAAAAGAACAGTGAACGATCCAATTAGTGATGCTTGGTTATGGTTTCTAAAAGAAGCAGAGAACAAAAAACAGAACTAACATAAAAGAAGATAAAGAGAGAGGGACAAATAACAAAGGATAGAGGAGAAGCAGGACGCCTCAAGCCGGTTAACACCTAAAATGAGGGTGATAAACATTGAGAGTTTTTTTTTTGAAAGATAAGTTGGGATCCTAGAATTCTTTGCCTAGAAAAAGAGACCACGTAACTTTAAATTAATGTAATTAATTAACATAATATTGCAGCAAAGCAAATAGAAGGTAAGAAGAGAGGGAAGTAGAGAGAAAAGAAGAGGGAGAGGAAGAAAGAGGAGAGGAACTGGAGGAGGAAATTTCATAATGCAAGATTCTATGTAAATAAATAATCAGACTATTTATGCTTAAAATCCTTGAAAGTTACCAAACTATAAAACTGAAACTTACCTAATTTAAAACTAATGACCAAGGAAAGGATAAAATATCAAATACACAGTCCTTCAAAATAAATCAATATTTCCCTAAAATAGTGGTCTAAAATTTTTATCTCTTATATATAAGCCCTGTTTGGTACTCATTAAATTTTTTATTATCATTCTTCTACTCATTTTCAACCACACATTTTTCAATAAAATAATATTTTCCATCACATCAATAACCTTTACTTCTTTTTCAACAACACATTCTCCATCAATCTACTATTCCAGAATACATTCTTCCAAAATAATGTGGTTCAAACGCACCCATAATAGCTATTAGGATCTCCTTTACATGCATAGTACAAAAATATTCTAGGATCAGGACCTTCACTTTCAATGACTTGAGAGTACAGAATCACCGTGTTCTACAAGACTCCAGATAGCTCCAATTCCAAAGTAAAACCAGCTCCATGCCTGATCCGGTCGTGACTTGAAAGTAGTTCTTCCCTTAGCCAAGGGGGCTCTCTTTTACATCATGGTAGGCATTAAAGGATGTAATGACTCTAACTCTAGTATTCAAGACTTAATTAAGGGAAGACAGAGGAAGCTAATGAGTGAAGGATAGTCACGGAAATGTGTAATTCATCCGATAGCTTTATATGCCTTTAGCTCAAGAGCTAATTAGCTCTTCAACTCAAGAACTCAAGATAAGAAACATTTCTCCTCTAATGCACTCATGGGGATAGTGAAGTTACGACCCGTAATCTATTTCCCTAATCAGAAAGACTGGGACAGGAAATATTTTTTTTCTACTAATAAGCGAACGTGGTAAGCTAATTCAATAAATGAGTCTTTCTACTGCAGGGCCTGAAGGCCCATGGATCAAATTAGGGAAGCGGAGGCTCCCCCAACTCTTTTACCTTACCACAGGACTAGGGGATTGACAGTTTCACTTTCAATGACAAGAGTGAAGAGAGTACTCATCATGTTTTTTGAACACTGAAGTTTCTATATGGACCACAACTGTAAAACCATCACTCTAAATATAATCACAATGCTAAATTACATTCTTAGCAAGAAAGAAAAAAATTATTTATTTATTTAATAGTCTCATTGAAGAGAGCAAAGATGTCTGAAGAAAATTCCCAACCACTCAAGATTAGAATGCAGTTACGAAAATAAATCATCTCTCACTTGTTCTTCACCTTTCACATTCACCATCAAAATCTTCACCGGCTTCACGAGAGAAGAACCTTTGATCCTGAAGATCTTGCTGATTTTTAGTCAAACCAATACTTCAAGTTAGGAGGTCACGCACAATGTATTCCAAGGACCACAAAGAAAAAATTCCAAGTAAATTACCTTGGAATCATCAGGAGTGGAGTCATGTCTACTCGTGTCAGAAAGCTTTGGACCTTGTCGACATTGTTTATCAATGCATATTGCAAGCTGAGCACCAAATAACAAATTAATTAAATGATTTTAAGAGAAATAATTTATATTCATAACAAGAGGCAAAAAGAGTAAAAAAAAGGTTCTGGATGTGTGACAGGAACAATGAGCCCCTCAAAGCATGTACAATGAGATTAACACTAATGTGCATCCAGGATTTGAGAGTTACCACTGAGAAAAGAGTCATGTTAAGGTTTAAAACTGATTAATCGATGCGGAAACTGAACACGTGTCAATATTATGACCAATAATAAATTCAAAAGACACAACTATCCAAATTTATCTTGTAAGTTCTCAGAAATCAATCTCACTTCAGTAACATTATACAACAGGTAACTATATAATACACATTTGAAACCACATCATTTCCCATGTCAATGAAACAGTTTAAAACCTTGTCGTGAACTGGAAGTATATCACAGAACAATCTGCAATCAATAAGACAACAAAAACTAACTCGTGTGAACTATTCATTTGTATATTAAATAGTCTTACAATAACATAAGAAACTAACCATATGCAGTTTCTGATTGATCAAACACGTGGATAAGTCAATTACACCATTGGCTGGCATTCTTGGTAATGGTTGTGACTCTTCCCAACACCAACGAACTTCTCGAACAAACTCTATCCAGAGTACAGCAATAGCTAATGAAATGAACAATAATAATAGTAATAAGTGGAGTGTAAAAGGTTATTGAAAGAAAATCTGTACATGAAATATTATATATATTTAATGAAATGAACAATAATAATAGTAATAAGTGTAGTGTAAAAGGTTATTGATAAATAATCTGTACATGAAATATTATAGCAGCTCATTTGGCTCCTTCAGAATATCACACAAATAACTCATAAACTTGCATATTTACCATGTACATTACAATTGCCAAACCAAAGAGCATGTAAACAGAACTGAGCAAAAAGAGAGTCAAGTGGAGCGCCTTTAATAGCTCGAGAACCCTTATGTTCGCCCACAGAGATATATGGTTGAGCTTCTGCAACTACATGAGAAACATATTAACATCAGCAATAATTAACATCCAAGTGCACTCAGAATCAGTACTAAAATATTTTAAGAGCTTGGCATCATGTAATCAGCAAGATAATGCATGCTTCACAGCCTTCAGTTTTAGGAATTACTATTTAGGGAGGTGCATTCAATTTGGACTTCTAAAGATTTTTTTACGCTTTTTTTAAGTGACTGACTTTTGAAGAATTACTCATAGATTTTACATAATCAATGAAAATCATTCACAGATTTGTATGGACTTTCATTTAAAGAAATTTACTGAATTTAATTGGACTTTTATAAACTTTCATTTCAGAAGAAAAATAATTTGTATATAAGGCTATTTATTGAATTATTTATTTCTGCATATGTGACTACTTCTGACCCTACTTGCATGATGAAATTATTCGGCACATTAATAATTAGGAGCAAATAGTAACAAAATTATATTACTCGTGTGAATAAAAATATTTTTTAAAACCATATAAAAAATATAAGACACTTCAATTAGATAAATAAAAAAAAAAAACATTTATAACATTCCAGTACTCACAATGAAAAGAAAGGAAAAGGAAATCTCTAATGTTCAATATAAAATGCCCAATCTCTTTGTTGAGAACTAATTATTGTATAAAATCATCAAAATAGCAAGCTACATGGCCTCAAAGTTAATTGAAATAATTAAAGCCATATCAATATAACTCCACAACAGAAAAATAAAAAAGGTATAAATACTCGCTACGATAAAAGAAAAATAACTTTCTCACAATTGACATACACAGCAAACAAAAAAAGGAAGGAAAAAACATACCCTAGGAAAAAAATTAAATATTTTAGTTTTAAAAACTAATCTTTATCGTTAGATAAAATCTTATAAACATTTTAATTACAAACTGATCTTCTTCACTGAAAAATGGGAGAGACGTTGAAAAAAATAAAATAAAAAGGAGAATGTTAAAGAGAGAAAAATATTGACCTTCTTTTTCATTCAAAAAGGTAATTGATCATGGCATACAGTTCGTAGAATGAAAGAGGAAACAGAGAAATTACGGATTGAATGACATTTTTACTTTCCTTTTGTTTTTGTGAAAGTTTTCAAAAATCTGGGGTGTCAGAGACAATTTGTGAGATTTTGTACTCGTCCATTCTGCTTAAAAGTCAGTATGTAGAGAATTTTAGAAAAGTCATTGACACTTTCAATACCCCATGACTCTTAAAGACTTCTTAAAAATCCATAAATATCTATATTGAATACCTCGAGATTTTCAGTCTTAAAAAGTCTTATATTGAATACATCCAGATTTTTCAAATCCATAAAAGTCTTGAAAAGCCCAAATTGAATACACCCCCCTAATCTCCAAAAAAGGAGTTCAATTTCTTGAATCATTTAACAAATACTTTACATGCAATCCAGTGGGCTACAGCTGTGGCTTCCCTGTCCCTGCATTTCGTATGCAAAGTTCCCAGCAAAATACTATTTCATCCAAGTTTCTTTTATCATCAGGTGTAGATAACAATGCAAAGTGGAAATTTAAACTCAGAAAAAGAGTTCAGTATTAAATAGCTCAAAGCTTGAAAGGCACAGTTACAACTATATACCAAAAGTAACAAGGATTGTTGCCTATTTACAATATTTGTAAACAATTAGCAGCGTAAAAGCAAATGTTAGCAGTTTTATACCCTGGTGAAACAGATCTTTTAAAACACGATCAAGAACTGTTGGTGGAGGAATAACAGCTGAAGACTTTAAATTGTCAGATCCTGAGTTCTCGACTGCTGGAGAGAGAGAAGAAAAAAAAGAATGGTAGAGTAAATAATAACTAATTTTCACTTGAAAAGCTAGCATTAACAGAAGTTGAAGTTTGGACAATATATGAACGTATCAAGAGTAATTCATATTTAATACATAGAATGATGCATCAAGATTCCTCGGACCTGACACAAAATCTTCCATAAATTGAGCCTCCAAAGACATTTCCAGGGCCTTAACCAAAAGGCGCAACTGTGATGCAAATCCAATTGTCTTTCCATCAGAAATATCACTGCTGAACATGAATAGATACCCATCACCTTGTCACTCCACAAACAAGTAGCAAATTATTCATATCCATCATAAATTAAACATCCAAAAATCAATAAACAGACTAACTTCCCTAAACATGCAAAGGTGGGGAGAGAATTCGGTGGG
>CAIGRF010374317.1:0-10159 GCA_903798235.1 Fraxinus ornus | reverse complement strand
CATTAAATTCGATAATTCGAACATCGGGTCCCACTTAAAATGGTAGTCAAAGTTGACCCACTTGTGCACCATTTCCAACAGTTTCTACATTCTCCATTTTCTAACTCTGTTTTCAACTTCTGTTGTGTTGAAATAGAGTCACAGCTTTTGCCATCGTCGTTTCCCAAATCTTACTAGAACCTTCATTTGGCTTGTTAAGTGGTACACGATGGCGTATCTATCTAGAGTGGGACCATTATGATGGCGAGTTCGGGAAGGCAATGGTGGCAGTGTATAGGAGGGTGGTGATGGTGGATCTAGGGTATTGGTGAAGTCTGGTAATTGTGGATCTGAGGTGCATTCGGGCAAGTGGTGGTGGCTGTGTGTAGGAGTTGGTGATGATGACTCAATTTGTTAACAAGTTACAATTCATCGTGTTATATCACATATCAATGTTCATAGATCACGGGTCAATATAAGCAGGTCACACATCAATGTACAATTTAATTGGTCACGAATCAATGTTCACATGTCACAAACAATGTTCAATGGATTACATATCAATTTAATTGATTACATATCATTGTCCACATGTTGCAGATTAATTAAAATTGGTCATAGATAATGTCAATAGGGTCACAAATCAATTTAATTGGTGACGGATCAATTAAAATTGGTCATAGATCAATGCCCATAAGTTCACAATTCACATGTAACTGGTCATATGTCAAAGTGTCATTGATTTCTCCGACCTCAGATATTCGAACTTGTCTCAAATTCAATCAAACATATTGTGACGATGAGAATTGAAGTTATTTGCTCCGGTAAGTACTCTGTAAATTATACCATGGGCTATTTCTCAATTTTCAATTGTAAAAAATATTTTAAAATCATATCGGCACTGCTGAGTCGACGTTGAAGAAGATGATTAGTCGTCGATGACCAGTTCATTCCTGAAGAAGCCGTCGACAGAGTGGATATTGACTGTGGGTGGATGCCGATGACTGTAAGAGTGGATGACGAAGGGGAGACGATTGTTTGGTGGGATGGGATAGAGTGGGTGGGTGTAGATAGATTAGTTTAATTTGATAATATTATTATTTAAAATTAAAATATTGAATTAACACATGATTTTTGAATTTTTAAACTCAATATCTGAAAATTGATTTAGTGCATATTTAATACTTGACTTTATGATTTATTTATTTTTTTCCTAGATTGTAATACTCGTATTCGTGAGCCTAATTTTATTTGTTTATTTTTGGCCCTATATACAAATAAACACAATTAATATTTTAGCCTCATCAGTTACACGGACATTCATTATGTAAGATGATATCCCACACCTTTTGTTTTATTTTTCCTTTTGGACTTATGCCCAATTTATTAAAATCTTATTTAATTCTATAGATAAATGAGATATTGTTCTAATTTTATCTCTTTTCTTTAAATTAAAATTTTAAATGGTTGAGTTAATATTTTGATTTTGTCTCTATCTAATTAAATTTTAAAGATAAATGAGATAATGATATCTTTTATTTTTAATTCATTATCTTATCTCATTAACCGAAATTTGATTGAGAATATAAAATTTTATCACTTTTAAAATTAAAGTTGCATTGGATTAGAACTCTCAAAGCATAGTTATGCCTATAAATAGGTATCACATGTTTTGTTTTCTAGTACATTCATTTTTCTTTGAAATACACACAAAAACTAGTATAATATACTCATTTATTAGCACGTGGGTCAAGGGTTGAAGTCTCAAATATATTTCTGTTATTCTTTTATTACTCCCACAAGATACATGTAATTGTATAAGTGCTTTTATGTAGTAATGGATTTATATGCATACTTTATATTTATGAAACATTGATTATGGGTCGTTTATGTACGCTCTAAGATTTCAACCAGATTATAGTAGCGCTACGCATGAAAATTCCATACCACTTATGTTCGGTATAGATTTTCATGCCTCACTATTTATGTATGATGTTCCTTAAATTTTATACAAAATATTAACCCATGTACTTATATAATTATTAAGATTTTATCTCACACCCCTCCTTATTTCCTTTTCAGAAAATTAATGATTCCTTGCAATCGAAGCATGAAAGGGCTGGTGAAGGGGCGAGTGAAAGAAGACCCACCAAGTGTATCCTGACTTATTCAAGAATTCTTTAATTATTGGTTTAGAGAAACTTTGAAAGCAATTTTTTTTTTTTTTAATGTTCAAGATAAAGATTTAATGGCACTCGAATATTATAACTTGGGTAAATCACATTGAGAGTCCCTAGGGAACTCAAATTCCGCATCAAAGGCTTAGGATGCGTTGAAGAATCCTACTAGGCAGAATAGGTAGACGTAGAAAGACCGATCCTCTTTCGTTTTCCTGCTCAAAAGCCAGTCACACGTAGAATATGCTTGTGACATCACGGGATCCTGTGAAACTGATTTCTAAGGAGGAAACGTCATGCCCAGTTGACATGGATTATAGAATTTGTATCAACTTTCTATTTTAATATCCACAAACAGTTTTCCGAATCATACATAATTCCATATCTTTTTATTCTTCATACCACAACATAATAGAAAACCATTATACTCTATGAGAAACATATTTCTTACATCTACAAATCAGCATCTTTGGTGTAAAGAATCTCTCAACGATAAACTAATAATGTCTGCTCAAGTAAAAAGTATCTAAAACCTGTGAATAAAGAACTGACTTTCGACAGTGAAAGACACGATGATGTTATTTGCCTCCTCGCACCAGTAAAACCCTGCTTGTCTTCCCCTCAGGGCTACTGAGGTGAGAAACGGCTGTAAACTTCAGGACCCCGTGGGATTAGTCGAGGTGCGCGCAAGCTGGCCCGGACATCCACGGTTATCAAAAAAAAAAAAAACTAATAATGTCTGCTTAAGTAAAAAGTATCTAAAACCTGTGAATAAAGAACTGACTTTCGACAGTGAAAGACACAATGATGTTATTTGACTCCTCGCACCAGTAAAACCCTGCAAACGAACTTGACTTTGAAATTTATAAATATTTCCAAGGACTCGATCTCAGTTCTTTAGTCTGCTTTCTTTTCTTTCTTTCCAGGTGGCTTTCGGTATAAGATTATTTGACTTAAGATTGTACCATTTGTCATGATTCCAATCACAGAGCCCAGAATGACTACAAAAATAAAAATCAAGTAAATTACGTAGTCCAAAGATGAAGGATATTTAACAAAGAAACAACAAATGAAAGCATTTTAATTATTAGTGTCAAATACAAATGATTATCGATAAAAAGAAATTGAAAACTCCACAATGGCCAATAATGAATATAAACAAGTTTCATGGCAACACAAGAAAATAGATTATGTTTAGCATCCCATAATTTCATTCAGTCGGTCTACTTTGCATAGGTGATGACTTGTGATGCAAAAAATGTAAGATTATATAAGACTGAAGTTTTCAGTATTCTCATCTGAAATATTTAACAGTACAAAGTATAGGCTACTTAACATCTCATACTCAATGTCAAATGCATGAAAATTTTCACATGAAAGCTGGAAGGTGCTTATGGCATTTTAGTGTAGAAAATTTGTTAAGACTGAGAAAATACTAAAGAAGAATGCTATCGACTCCTCCCTACCAAATATGCTATTTATGTTTCTGTACTTTGATGCTTAAGATGAGACTTTTCCAGCAATTATTGAAAATACTTATAAAGTAAGAAAGAGGTAATGTTACCACTCATTGGTGCCTTTTCCTGCATGCTGGTAAAAACTCTCACTGCCAAGAAACAAAAAGTGAGCACCAAGACATATATTGAATCTATAGAATCTGCCCATAATGATGCGATAATCAATACAAACTTACCCATGGAACCTGCGAAATTCATTAACGAGGTCAAAAAGCTGAGCTCCCCGGTACTTTTATTCTGCTCAAACAATAATTACCATTTGTTAACCTAAAAAAATAAGCCATTTCCAATGAATAAACATCTTAACATGGAAGAGTAGTTCACTTGCAGCTTGTAATCGAGGATTAAAAAATTGATAGAATATGCATCGTTAAAAACAAAATATAATAGTATTCTGGCTGGTTATGAGCACCAGTTGAAATTTGAAAGCAGAAGTTAATTAATTACAAGATAGATGCCCGCCATGATATTTTCCAGCAATAGTGCTAATGCTTGCTTACGGTACTGAATATGTAACCACATTGAAATAGATGTGCATACTAAGTTAGAAACTGGTTTCATCAGTTTTGTAAAATTCATTGCACATATTGGGAAAAACTACTGACCTCTGTGTAGAACTCAAACCTTTAGGGACATGGGCACCAATGGGGAAGAGATTAGAAAGATAGGAATGGTGAATTCATAGAAGACATTTAGAGAATTGAGTTTGTCATTTTGAGTCTCGTCACACTAAACCAATTTCAGTATTCTACAAAAGAATATCCAGAATCACTATTAAAATCGCCCATCTCTAATTATAAGCAAAGATCTTGGGTTCTTGTTTGACATCCAAAAATAAAGACATTGTGAGACAAATTTGGTTTCCTCAGATGGTGGACCATCAAGCGATTATCGTTAGACCCATGATACAGAGCATCTAAGATATCTGAATTTTGTTTGTAAATGAGTACAGGCTTGTAATTCAGAGTTTCAAAAACTTATCATTACATTCGTAATGTTATTCGTTTTAGAGAGAGAAAATTAGCACAAACGTAAATTCAAAATTACAAGATTTTTCGCTGTAGGCAATCCTATTCTAAATTTCCCTACCAATCAGTATTTTTTGAGTCTTTTCTGAGTTGAAGCAACATAATCCTTTTAAAGGCAAAGAAATCACTTGATATCTACATTTTACAAAACTGTTCTTGCATTTTTCAAACATTAATAAAAAAAACTTCCTATTTTTTATTCCCCTGAAATTATAATAGAAAACTTACGATGTTCCGAAGACTAAGAATGTCGTTAATTTCCAATGCCTTCAATTGGAA
The DNA here is from genome assembly GCA_903798235.1 of Fraxinus ornus. Lineage (NCBI taxonomy): Eukaryota > Viridiplantae > Streptophyta > Magnoliopsida > Lamiales > Oleaceae > Fraxinus > Fraxinus ornus. Next base: position 5,179 of record CAIGRF010374317.1, on the reverse strand, counting down.
TAAAAAAAGGAAAAGATAGAGACTAACCTTAAAGTTTTCCCAAATCTGTGGAACCCTTGCAAAGAAAAAAATTGCATGTTGCGATGCCTGTTAAAATTTGCTCCAAAGTCAAGCCTCACATATTCATGGAACATCATGGTTAATAAAAGAAAAAAAAAAAATTTGAGTGTCCCCAGGAAGTCATCGAGGAATACAAAAAGGACAAAGAGGAAAGTGAAGAACAATAGGCATAATTTAGAGCATGTTTGGCTAGGGTTAAAAAGTTTACTAATAAGTAAATAAGTAAATTTGGAAATAAAGAATTTCTTTATTGATATAATTGGCAATAAGTTACTTATTTTGATATTCAGTAAAAGTTAATTTCAAAATAAATAACAACTCTTACTTAAAAGTAAGAAAAAACAAACATATCAAACAATGTTTAGAAACAAAAACTTGGTTAAATGAAACTTTTATTTTCTGTTAAGCTTAGCCAAATATGCTCTAAAAAGAGATAACACAATAAACAGTATCGACTTACATATAGAGCTTCAAAAAGAAGGGGATCGATTTGACCAGCTAAGATAGTAGGTGCTACACCACAGTATCTGTTGTTAAATTAGTAAGGAAATGTAGAATTCATTTGTAATGCCACGAGTGCGCTTCACTAGTATGCTAATAAATACACACAGAAAACTCATTATTATCCACTAATCTATAGAATGTAACAATGGATACATTAATGCCCTCATCCATGTCTTGGTTCCCATAGGTTGAGAAAAATAGTAGATGATTGCAACTAGAATTATGGCTGCAAAGCACGAGATCCACAGAGTATTAGTACAGTTAAATTTTTTAGATGAATTTGTCGAAGCAAAGACTAGGCATGTTCGGGCTAAGCTTATAACGTTTACTAAAGCCCCTGTTTGACAACCATTATTTGGGTAAAATGAAGTTTTGAATAATGACTTTTGGAGAATGTATGGTTAAAAATGAGTTAAAAGTTTTGGTTTTACATGCAGAATATTTTATTAAGTGAATGTATGATTGAAAATAAGTATGTAGAAAAAAGAATTTTGAAATAATGGTTGTCAAACGTGGGCCAAGTAAATTTACCGAAAAGTAAATAAGTTTATTTCAAAATATGTAGCTTTCGTTTATATGTGAAAGTTGGAAAAAGTTACTTATTTGGCACTAAGATAAGAGTTACATTCAAAATAAGTTAACATAGTTGAAAATGAACTTTTACTTCTTTTGTTTATGCTTGACCAATGTGATCTAAAAGCATTTGTACTACTGAAGGTTGCACGGACAAAGACGTGTATCAGATAGAATACCACATTGACACACCGACACATGATTGTTCAAAAAGTAGGGCATTGACACATTCAAAACATGTTGATTTAAATTCTTTAAAATTTTAAATTCACATATTATCGCTTTATTTATTTTATACAATATAAGATACATGACATGTTGGACAATTTCCTGTGAGGTGTCTCTAAAGCATCCCTTATAAGCCTGTAATTTTAAAAATATATAAGAAATGGGACAAGGTCCCATGGCTTGTTGGATACATGTCTTCAAGTGTCTGTGGAGTGTCGAGGTCACACACATACACACTGTCTTAGTAGAAGTGTATGTACATCATAGGTACTAGTGATGACAACAAACTGCTTGAAGCAATGGTAGTGATCACTCATAAATGAATAAAATGAAATATGATTTGTAAAATTCCTTTAATTCTGCCAACTGAAGTTGGGGAAACCGAAGAGAACAGCTTCTTTACAAATCTTTTTTTTCTCTCTATCCTCTTTTGCTATATGCTTGTTAAGAAAAATAAAATAAAAAATCCAGATCCATTGAACATACCTTGGATCAGAAGGAATGCCAACTCCCCATATGCTGAAAATGGAAGCCCTTTGTGGAGACAGTATGCCAAAGCAATGGTATAACCAACCACCTCAAGTTCAAAGGCCACAACACTTAGTCCCCTGATGCTTTTGTGTTTCAAAATTTTTAGTATCTGAAGAAGAAAAATAAATGAATTAAACGGCAGTTGCTAGACAAATGACACATTTAAACAAAATCATTAGTGTCATACTATGGTTATTTATTTACCATCCAAGTAATTTCTACCATTTTTGGTAGCCATAAAATTTTTATTTTTATTTTATTATGGTGTTATCACTTTCTTATTCGTTAATTGTGATAAGATCCCACAATACTGGTCTCAAACATAATCAATTGGACAAAGAACTGGCAGTATCAGAAAAGCCAAACGTTATCATGGGTGAAAAAGAAAAATACCCCGAGACACTCCTGAAGTCCCAATAATTATTATCAGATTTTGGTTTCTCCAACTATAAACATGCTTAGACATAAAATTGAAGATCTAGAAATTCAAGTTTAACATGGGAAATTGTTTGCTAATGATTCAATAACTCCATCACTAATATTAAAGAAACAATATTAATTTTCAATAACTCCATACATTAATTTTCAATTGTTGATTTATAGTTCACCCTACTGAATATGAAAATAAAATCAATAATTTAAAAGCTAAATCTTCTTCTATGAAAGGGGGCATTATGAAAATGCTAATAATTATTTGAATAGTTATCTTCAATTACTCCAAGATTTACACTTTAATCGCACACAACACAAGTAAATCACTGAAAGTATACCGTCAACAATAAAACCCATGTCAAAGACCCAAACTTTCTAAATTTTCGACAAGAAAGCCATTACACATTGAAAAATAATTACAAGATTGATTTTTGTGAAAAGGGAAAATATTTACCTGAGGGAGTTTGACAGTGGTGGAGGCGGCGACGATGCAGTAACCAAGAAGCTTTGATATCAACGGAAGCAAACAGTCCTTTTCTGGAAAATCACCTCTGCTCAGTGACCCCAACGCACAGCTAAAATCCATTCCAAGAAATTTCATCTCAACCATTCTATTCGATGCTGTAAACAAGAGGTGTTGCAACTTGGATTTGATTTGATCACCAAAGAGCAGAAGAAAAGAATAAACGAGAAAATTGCAATTTTAAGTCCATGAGGTTTCATTAATACAGTTAATACCATCTCTCTTTGTAATTAAGTCGTCATTATCCCTAACTTGCACCATCTTACACTTTCATCTACAACATTTTTTAAATATTGATATGATGATAAATATGTGGTTAAAAAGTAAAGAAAGGTTATTGATATAATTGAAAATATTATTTTATTGAAAAATGTATAGTTGAAAATGAGTTTTGAAAATAGAGATTGCAGCGAGGAGTGGTGCACCCCGCCAATCCCCACCCCGCCAACCCATCGAGGCAGGTTTTTGGATGAGGCGGGGCGGGTTCCTTTGCATCACTATTTGAAAGAATGTATTTAAAAAAAATGTGTATCAAACAAGTACTTAATAAGTATTGAAGTCCTCGACATTTTATTTTTAACGAAATGTTATCTCTATGGACAGTTTCGTAAAATAAGTCTACGAAGTGTCCATAAAATCACCATTAACCTCTCAAATACAAAACAAAATAAATAAATCACCTTTTTCCTCTTGTCCACCCTTCTTTTAATCATATTCTACTAAAATTGATTTTTTGTTTTTGACATAGTTTTTTCACTTTTTATTGTTTGCATTTGAACCTATAAAGTGACTAGTTGTACTTGTAAATATGCTTGGGACATATAAGCATGGGTTTTGGAACTCGGTTGGACACAAGGGTGTTAACTTGTCTCATCAACTCGAGCGGCCCGTGGTTCGATCTATGAAAAGCCCGAGCCAGCCCGGCTCATAGCTCAGTAGAATCAAGTCGAGGTTCAAGTGAAGCCCAAACTTGAGCTCAAAGCCGCCTTAAAAAATAAATAAAAAATAAAATCAGAGCAAAACTTAAAAAAAATATTTGAAAAAAAAAAAAATCAAATCTGACAGCAGTATTGCCTTAACAAGGCATCACACCTACATGCATGTAGGTGACTGTCCTATGTTGTGTATTATATGTTCGTATAAATTGCACAAATTTATAATTCGTATAAATTGTATAAATTTTAAATTCTTTAAAAAATCTAGATTTGACATGAATTTAAAAAATAATAAAAAGAGCCGAAAGCTCGGGTCGAACTTAAATATTTTGTCCGAGCAAAAGCTCGACTCGTTGACATCCCTAGCTAGGAATCATGTACGCATTTATTTGTTTGAGTTTCATTATGATGCTCTCATAACAAAGATGAGTACATTGATTTCACGAAATGTGTGAATAATAAGTGAGCAATTATTATAATTATATAGTTAAAATTAATATTTGAACTTTAAATTATGACGAAATTATGGTGAGGATTCAAATTAGATTTTTAGTAAATTTTAATAAAAATTTTTGAAATGTGTCGTTAAAAAATTGTGGAACCCATAAAATATGTAGATAATATTGATTATTTGACTTTGATTTAAATTAAAATCTGATTTAAATCAATACCAAATAGGAGCTAAATAAAACCAAACTAGCACAAAGATTGCGCTCCCTATTGGTGTAAATTTACCATTCATCTCGGTCATTTTAAAACCAAACAAAATGCACACCATTAAGTGAATTGTTTCAAAAATCACTCAACTTATACATAGTCACAAATTGCTGACTAAATTTAAATATGCTTCACACTGCTCACTGAAGTTCCTCCGTCTGCACTCCATCCATCACCTTCAAAAATCAATTATTATTGTCGCGACACGGTGGACAAAAAGTTGACATGGCACTAATGTCCGTTTAAATCCTACCAAATCTGTTTTGACATCCTACTCAACATAAAATGCACGCCAAGTGTATTTCAAAACACGTTTTCAAGTTATAAAAAAAACGTAAAATCCCAACAAAAAAAAAAAAAAAAGCAAAGCCAAGACCGAGCATTCATCCTGTGCCATTGTCTTCTGCCATGGAATTAGAGTGCGGTGATAGAAGAATTCTTCCCCAACAATCATCCCCATTTTCGTTTTGATCGCACCCACCATCGTTTTCGTCGCTGCATCGTGCATCACCACCACCATCGACATACAGTAATCCTCCTCCTGATCTTGGATTTGGATCTTGTACAGGTTGATATTTATAAGCTTTGGAGTACAAGTAGTGGTGGTAATGGGACGAGTCGAGTGACGAGCTCGGCACGGCCCACGAGCTCACTAGCCGAGTGCATGAGTTTTTTT
>CAIGRF010374270.1:0-17226 GCA_903798235.1 Fraxinus ornus | reverse complement strand
TTTTTAGAAGAAGTCACAGTAGATCAATTTCGTCTAAAAGTTGTTTTAAACACTAGAAGTACTTTTATAAAATTAGTCAAATAAGTCCAAAAGTAGCTTTTTGAATCTCAAAAGTTTCTTTTGATTTTTCAAAAGTTGTGTCATACGGACTTAAGTGTTCTTTTCTATCTGGCAAGCGAATTTTCTTGCATCGACCTCTATTTTATGTTAGTTTGCTAAATTGGTGTGCGATCGTGTGACAGTGACGTATACATTCATTAATTACACAACTTTTGAAAACATAAAATAAAATAGAATATAAGAATCGAGGAGGGTATCATGACCCCATCCCCACCCCGATTTCCCAAGTAACCACAGAATTCTCGTCTCATTCTGGGCGAGACATCTCGTCATCTCTAGAGTCATGTTACACGATTCATATAATTCAAAACACGCAATTATTTTATTCGTGAATAATTGTTGAGGTATAAAAATATTGTCGAAATGTGTTTGTTGCGTAGAATGGGAACCTAAATATTGTCATAGAATAGTTATTAATGATCAAGCTGAAATGAAATAAAACTTTTGACAGTGAGTTCCAAACGCACAAAAAAAGATAAAAAAAAATTAAATAAAAAGGTTGAATGGTTGAAATGACTCTTCATTCAAAGTTGAGTGGCTTCCATTATGTTACTTTTAGAGTATATTTGAGCCACATTATTTTGGAAGAATGTATTCTGGAATAGTGGATTGATGAAGAATGTGTGGTTGAAAAAGAAGGAAAAATTACTGATGTGAAGGAAAATATTATTTTATTGAAGAATGTGTGGTTGAAAATGAGTAGAAAAATAAAAATAAAAATTTTAATGTATACCAAACAGGGACTTACAACCAAAATAAGGTACACTTGCTCCTCTATAGGCGGAGGGGAAGCATATGTGCTTCCAAAACTTGTACATTTCACATACGTAAAAGTACGTTTCATATATGTAAGAATGTGTTTGATTGTTATGAAAAATATATATCTTAAAAATATATAATTTTTTTTTTTATTTTGAGGAAAATAAAAACATCATCTTCCCAAAAAAAAAAATTATTTTCCTTAAAAATAAGGAAAATTAGACATTTTTAAAAGTTAGAAAATATTTTTCATTGAAAAAAATAACAATCAAACACTTCAAAGTAGGAATTTGAATGAAAAATTGACATTTTTCATAAAAAATAAATGCAATCAAACGCACCCTAATAATTTTGTTCAAACAATTGTATACTTAAAATATTAATATTTTATTTAATCAACTTTTGACCAAATCTCCACTTATTGGATACATCCAGATTACTTATGGCATATTTGCGAATGATTATTAAATAGTTCTGAACTATTAAAAAAATAAAAATAAATTAAATTATTTGGTTCGACATTCTAATATACACTTATAATTTGTCAAATATGAGTGATTAGAAGTGCAAGACGCATCAACTTAGGAGCTATAATGCATCATTTACTCATACTAAAGTTGTAGGGTTTGGGTGATAACTGAGAAACAGATCGAGCCAATTCGTGAGTTCGTCTTGCTTTGATTTGAGCTCATTTTGAGACGAGTTATGAACCGCATCAAACAATTTTTTTAAGAGTCGGCTCAAGGATGGATCAACTCATCCCATGAGGCCGCCACCCACCCAATTGACCTATTCATGTAAAATTAATTACCTCCACATATAGGGACATTTCTAGATAAAGTTGATAAGTAAAAAATAGCACATGTTCTGATCATTCAAATACACCACCAGAGGTCCAAACGCTACCAGAGGCACGCTTCATCCGAGAAGTCCACTACTCGAAATGACTAGTAAACTTAATGGTCGCAAGGAGAACAATAGGTTACAAACGAGAAATCCGATCAGCTGGGAAACCCGGTAAACCAGCCAATTTTCATCTCGGTTATCAATCCTTGTGGTCTCCCTGAAAATCCCTTAATGCAAGAATATAAATGTTAAACTCACTAGCTTGAGTAAGAAACCAATTATGAGTTGTGCAACTGCTCCTATATGCAATTCATCAAATGTCTGCCAATTTTCTATGCACAAATATAACCATACATTCACAACAGGCTATCAGGAGACTTTGAAAGATGTTATTTCTTGTAAGCAAAAAAGGGTTAAAAAGAAAAAGTTTTAGTAATTTCCTCTCTTTGAATGAGCTATGAGGGGTCACCTTGGACCCGACAACTCAACTGCGTGTAGATTTTCTGTCGAATCAACTATCCAATCTGAACTTGGATGCGGAGCAAGTTCAACTTCCTGGCGAAGAACTTCAACTTTCTGCCACTCGTCCCACCGTTCAGCCAAACCATCGCCTTCTAACATTCTCACCACATCCGACATCTTGGGCCGGTCCATAGGAGAGCTCTGAGTGCAAAGCAGAGCAACCTGGATTAACTGTTCCACCTCTGACTCCACATAATTGTTCTGCAAATCAGGATCAACCAGCATTTCCAATTTCTTTTCTTTGAGAAGTCCTTTGACCTGAAAGGTAATACGTAAAACTCAAATGCCTCGAGTTCCCAAGTTTTGTAAGATTGAAAAAAAAAAAAAAAAAGCAGGGTATTTCACAAGTTAGTTTTGCTGGAAAATTTGCATTAAGGAAGATGCCTCTCAAATTAGCCAGAACAAAGAAGTGGGTGCAGATACAAGGAAAGACTAAATTGGAAGCTTAAATAGGTCCTTAAAAAATCGAACTAGGAATATGAAAACCAAGTGCAAGTTAAGGTGGCGTACCCAATCAAGCAACATGACGTCATCATCGTTTGCAAGGCGAGCTAGATCAAATGCCCGCTGCCCAGTTATTAGTTCAAGAAGCATAATTCCATATCCAAAAACGTCAGTTTTCTCTGAAGATTTTCCTGTGGACAGATACTCTGGAGCTATATGTCCGATCGTGCCACGTACAGCAGTAGTAACGTGGGTATCCTTATAATCCATAAGTTTAGCCAAACCAAAATCCCCAACTACGGCCTCAAACTCTTCATCTAGCAATATATTTGCAGCTTTCACGTCACGGTGAATGATCTTTGGGTCGCAATGATCATGCAAATAAGATAGTCCTCGTGCAGATCCCAAAGCAATGCGTTTCCGTGTGGGCCAATCAAGAGGTGGCTCATTTGGTTGGCGTTCTGCAAATATTTTCAATTAATTAAATCGGTGCATGATTGGAATGAAAGCATATCGACCCTTCCCAGGCTGGACATTTTAACCATAAATTAAGATGAGAACCAGAAAATAATGGAAATTGGGACATTATAAAAACAAGAAGATCATGGCGCAATGGAGGGGAAAGAACATGGGTGAGTAAAATAGTATCATTCTTAACAATCATCACCTCTTAAACATGATGCAACACTTCCATTAGCCATATATGGATAAACTAGCAGGCGTTCAGTTGGAGTCATACAAAATCCCCGCAGTCTAAGGAGATTACGATGCACTGCCATACTGATCATCTCAACTTCGGTTTGAAATTGAAGCTCCCCACCAGGAGTCCGCTCCTCCTTAAGCCTTTTTACAGCAACAAGTGAACCATCAGCTAGCCGTCCTTTGTATACTTTTCCGAAGCCACCTCTTCCCAGAATGTTTTTATTGCTGAAAGTATCTGTTGCAACTTGCAACTCTCGAAGAGAGAATCGTTTTAGCTGCCCCAGATGGACTTCAGGGTCCTCTTCAGCTGCAAAGATATGCAGACAAGTTATGTACGGAGAATCATGTTCAACGCGAATGAATGTATACAGTCAAACTACCAACCAGGTACATCAAAGAAATATTCCTTTGGTTTCCTCCGCCGCCACCATGCAAACGCAATGGCCGGGGCAGCAAAGAGCAGAGCAGCACCGGCAGCAACCCCACCAGCAATGGCTCCAGTGGCACTATTTTGTCCTACAGTTTCATTCCTTATCATCAGCAATCACGCAGTGAAAAACTTGTATAATAGATTTCACTAGGGATTACCACCTTAGCCCGTTAAAGAGCTAATGGCAAGTAATTCACAACGAATTACTTTTATATGTTCAAAATTAAATAAAGACAGTAGAAATCAGCCAATTCAAAACTGAAAGTAAGCTTAAAAGACCATTTACAGCACCAGAACTTGTTTAGATCTTCTAATTTTTGGGTGAAATTCCTTTTACTAACAGCAGAATCAGCGTCCCATGAAGAGTAAAAAATAACAGACTTCTCAATCTTAGCAAGTACCAAACAAGACCTTTTTTAAAACAGTTATACTGATGGCAAACTGTGAATATACAGAGAATTTCTTACTTCAAAAAACAAAACAGAGACAGATGAACTCTATCCTTACACGTGCCGATTAAAAAAGAAAAAATAAATAATTGAAGATTGCACTCATCTGGTAAGCACCTAAAGTAAAGCTGCTATTTGCACAAATGCCACAGCCTAGCAACTTAAACCAACACTTAATATAATAATTACCTGGCAAAGAAACTGGGGGTGGTGGAACAAATGGAGGCGGTGGAGAGAATGGAGGAGATCCAGGGCAAGGCCGTCCCGTAACTGGACCGCATAGATCCAAGTTATTAGCAAAACTGTAAATTGGCAAATTCTCTACGTCAGCACCAATTCAAAACCATGATACTGTCTATTCAAATTAATGCCAGGCGTATATCAGCAAGAAACCTGATAGGCGTGAATAGAGAAAAGGAACCATTATCTGGAACTGCCCCTGAAAGACGGTTGTTGGATAGATCCCTGCATATAAATTTGACATGAAACCGTCACATCATCCCAGAAAGAATCCTGTGCCTACATCTAAGAGAATATAGCAGGGGGAAAAGACGAGCAGAGTGGAAAATTACAAAACAGAATAAGTAAATTAGACCAACTTGGGCACTTACAGCACTTGTAATGATGAGACATTTGTCAATGACAAGGGGATTGGGCCCGTCAAGCTGTTGTTATTTAGACGGCTATCCTTACACAGAAATCACCAAGAGTGCAGGTTAAGATTCATGATGTCTCGTGAAATATTACAGTAATTAAAAATTGCAAGTAAGCCACATGGAAAAACCATAAGAGAATGTCAGCATGTTTCCATCTGACGCGTCAGTATTCCATTATAAAATCCTCATATAAGATGGCGTTAAGAAAAAAGCAAACTCAAAATCCTTTTCAGAACACCAACACGCAGAAAATCTCACACTAACATTAATCCAATCATAGTCTTCATAGATATGTAAATTCTGTCCATCTCTGGATCTTTTCCTCATTCGCTGTTCTTTTTTTCCTAGGTCGGGGGTTGAATGCGAGGAAGAAGTTTCATGTTCCATTTTACTTGCCAATACTACTGTCACAATAGCTCAAAATTACATCAGCAGCATCACCAACACCACTATTGTCAAAATTTCAGCACCCAAAGCAAATTCGTTATCTTGACAAAGTTTCTCAAAAGATGATCACGCAAGCATGCCCCTACATAGTTAATGAGCTCAAATGGTGAACAGATAGATTTAAACAAAAGAACCAGAGTTAAGCCCTCAGCTTTTCCCCATTTTTCTCTCAGTTTAGCACTATCCCTCAAATCTTAGCAACCTCCGATATGTGGTAGACACGCTGCTAACTGTCAAATAATAAGAATCAGTGATCCGTCTGTTGTCAATTTCTTTTTTGTTCACGAGGGCCTTTCTGATGACGAAACAAAAACTAATTTCCTCTCTTCTAGTCACTATATATCATATTCCCTTGCTCATAAGCAATTGAGATTACACTTTTAATAAAGATGTTGTTTCTTTTAGTTAACGCATACATTTAAAACCACTTCTATACAGTAAACCCAATTACTTTCAGCACCAGGATGATATTCGCAGGTCGCAGCCATTCCACCATTTAAAACAACAAAACCACCTCACACAAAAACCTGTTCTCATTTCCTAGAAAAAATAACAAAGAAAAGAAGCAATCCTAGCAACACTCAAGTGAAGGCTTACAACATTCTTTTCCATGTATGCTTTACTGCCACAATTAAGGTAACAAGCATTAACTTTGTCTGTTGCCACATGCATGGTATACTTGGATTTGCATATGGGGATAGGGACAAGGGATACAAATAATGCAAAAAAATCGACAGGAGTCAAAGACCATAACAAGCAATTCAGATTCACAATATTATTCCACATCCAGGATGAGTATACATACAGGAAGCGCAATTTAGAAAGTTTGCCCAACGTGTCTGGAATGGGACCATCGAAACTGTTCAAGTACAGATCCAAGCTCACTAAATTAGTCAGGTTTCCAAGATCACTGGGGATTGGACCGCTTATACTATTACTGTAGAGCTCCCTGTCAAAAAATAAAACAAACATGACGCATGAAGATCCAATATTAGACAATATCATTAAGTTAATGCATTCAGAAAAACATGTGAACAAATATGTAAAATTAATGCTTGCAAGTATTTGCATGTATATGTGTGTACAAGGCATGATGATTTCATATTAACAAATAGTATGCTAACTTTCAGGTTTATTTTGTTAGATATCACACAAGGGTTTTCGTCCATGTCCGAGGTCATTCCAAGGCTCCTAATCGTGTTTATGGTCGAAGCCTCCTAGCTTCTGTGTATTCTTTGCACAGTGACGCCTCAACAGCCTACGACACCTTTTGGTCTGACAAGCCTAGTGAACGAGACATAAGTATCCATCCTATGACACGTGCACGTGGTCTCCTTTCCATGGCTGCTATGGCATCCACGTGGACTATAATTATTTCAGTACATAATATTAGTTCTCCAAGTTTGAGTTTCATATTTATGTAAAATTAAGGATTTTGATATTTCTTGGCCTCTAGCTATTGTTTGATCTCCATTATTTTCAAAATACATTTTCCTCTCTCTTCTTTTTAACTACACATTATTCAATAAAATATTATTACATGCAAACGCAAAATTTTTCCTTATTTTTTAACCACACATTCTTCATCAATCTACTATTCAAAAATGCATTCTTGAATAAAAATGGGGTTCAAACATACTCCTAGTATTGAAATCTGTCAACTTTAGTTTTAACCGTTGCACGATTTCTCTTACTACTTCGAAGTATCATACTAAGCAAAGATCGAAGCATAGTAGATCAACTTCTATTGATTCCAAGGCTTTTATGTCGGATGAAATCTGAAGCTTGAATAATTGACTTCTCGCACTACTCTTTTCTTCCGAGGCCTTTATGCCAGAGAGAATTAGAAGTTTGGATAGTTGAATGGCTATCCAATTGGAAATTTATTTCAATCCCCAAGATATTCGACCCCATATTCTTTCAATTCGAGACCTTCTATAAGGGATGGTCATTCAATCCCATGTGAGTTTGGCTTCTTATTTGTTCCAAGACATTTTCTCCTTTCTGCAGAGATGGAAGGATTGTCCTGCCTCTTCCTCCTTGATTTCTCATTGCTCTTTGATTTGATTCCACTCATATTTCTATATTTTTTGTTTCTCGCGTGTTTTATTCTCGTGATTTTGGTAAGATTTCCCACAGACGGTGTCAAATTGTTGACCTTAAAAGATGGATAATATTTTTTAATGCCAACAATAGAATTTTATCTCCAAATTCATCAAGGTTTTCCTCTTTTTGGAGACTTTGGGTGTTTAGAAGCAAAACTTTTGTAAGAGAAAGAGAGATGTTCAGACATTCTTTTTGTAGAGTTTGCTTCTCGATTGGAGATAGTCTTTCAATTTTCCGAGAGGCCCGATCCCACATGTTCTTTCAATACGAGGTGTTTTAAGAGAGATAATCTTTCAAACTTTAGGAGTTTTTAAAGTGAAAGATGGAATCTCTTTATTGTGCAATGGTCTATTTATAGTAATTTATGAGGGTATTTTAGTAATTTTCATGAGTTAATGTTCTTCATCGTTGTGTTAGTAGTCATAATTAAGTCACATTTCCGAAGCTTATGGATGCTTGTGCTTTTGCGAAGTTTGTCTGAAACTCCATTGTCTGCACGCAAGGGTTTAGCGCACTAACTTCCAGTTTGATTTTGTCAAAGTTCGCATCGTCCATGTCCAAGGCCCTCAATCTTGTTTGTGGTCGAGACCTCCCATCATGTTTCTAGCCAAGTGTTAGGGGTCTAAGTATTCTTTGGTTAGTGACGCATCGAAGGCCGAGGTGTTCTTTTGGTCCAACTAACAAGGCGTTAATATCCGTCCCAAGACATGTGTGCACAAGGTGGAACCCTTCCATAGCTGACGTGACATCCAGATGGACCACAAGTATATTTTAGTACAAAACAAAATATTTCCCAGAAAAATTACTAGCAGAATGATTTTTCATGAGATAGGTTTCACATATTCAATTGTCTAATGAAAATGATACTCTAAAACTTTGTGACCTGCCATATGATATCAAAACTGCATATGACAGCATTCTCAAACTTTCCTAGTTTTATAAATAGTAAAATTTGTTTCTTTCTCGCATAATCAACATGAAATAAGACTGCAGTGTTAATAGAATGTAATCTGAAGCACAATGTCACAAATTTTCCCTATCGTCATCCTATTCATGCAAAAATCAGGTGCGGACAATTTACAAACGTCCTGATGCAGTTTATCCATATAACTAATGTTCTAGTAAATATCATACATTTTATGTTTGATGCAGCGAGATTCTAGCCACAAGAAAATCATATATTTGTCACCAAAAAACCTTAAAACAGAATATAATTGTCAGCAGATTTGTCATTCCAAACATAGTCCAATTTTCAATGTAATATAATTGTCATTTTCTGCTCATAATGCTGACTTGCAGCATTATGATTTTTAATAATAAAAATACAACAGAAACAGCAAATTTACTTGACGTACAGGTACTGTAAATTCTTCAGCTGACCAAGCTGTGGTACCAATTGACCTGATAAAGCAGCATTCCCCAGATCACTGAAAATAAAAAAATACACATTGAATGCCTTAAAGAATGCTACAATTGGCAAACAAACTTGTTACACCAACTTCGGAAAGTAGCAATGAATGCATGAAAATGGAAAAATCAACTAAAGCAGATTCTTACACTCTTATAACGCTGTTATCATTGTTGCATGTAACATGGAACCATGTACAAGGGTTGACAAGAGTAGGGTCCCAACTCTGCAGCACATTGTTTGGATCTTCTAAGTTCGTCCTAAGGCTATGTAAAGCATCACCTGTCCATATATGCAACTGGAAAACTTAGAAGCCACAGAGTAATAATACTGCATCAAAAACAATACCATCAAATTAAAGGAACGTTGATAATCCCAAATTGCCATATTGAACAACTAAGGAATGGTATGAAGATCAAAGTTTTCATAATTATTTTAGTAAAGTAAAACTATTTCCAAAAATATTAACCAGGAAATAAATTTCTTGAGAATGATTCAAGTAAAGAGTCAATTAAATTAGAAAGGCAGTTCTACAATTTATATAAGACTTTGTATAATAAGATCAATGCCAGCGAATTGATATAAATTTAACAGTTAAGTCAATATAGGTCCCAATATGTTAGGTGCTTAAGTATTTTTTATTTATTTTTTGGCATAACATCCCAAAATTCAAACGATGCATTTCAATAAATCCATTCCATGAATGGCACTAATAAATTAAAAAAAATATATATTCAAAGAAAATGTTGAAGCTTTACAATTAAAACTATAATATTGCGAAAACAAATTCACAACAAATCTAGAGCCTAAAGAACAAAAAATAAAATAAAATAAAATTACAGCAAAAAATTAAACTGAAAAAAAGCAAATATAAAAATACATATATAAACACACAAACCTTCCATGTTAGCATAGATAAATTTCAGTGGATGCACCACTAAAATCAAACACAGCACCAATGATACCATGCCCTCTCTTTCCATCAGCTTCATATGTATCTGTACAAATAAGTATCCAAACTCACTGGTTCATCAAAATGTATCTCAGATCCAAACACACGCGAAAGGGTCACTTAAAAATCCCACAAAACCACGAAGTATCTCACTTCCGGCCCAAAAACTCCAACATTGCGCCCAAATAATGGATCCAATTACATAACCTCACTCTCTATAATAACAAAAACTGAAAAATAAAATATTTTCTATTTTTTTAACTTTGAGAGACTTTTGTAATTTGTCGAGAGCACTTTCTATGGCTCTCTGCAACTTTTCACCTCTGTACTGTACTTACTTTCCTCTCTCTATCTCTCTCTCACGAGTCTATTTTCTCTGTGCATCGAGGTGGAGAGAGAGATTGTGCGAGTGTGTGGGATAATTATCGTTTTCTTTTTGAGCGTGTGCAGTGTTTATGAGAAGCTGCCCGAACGGTGGGGTCTGCCCGGGTTACCCGAATTGCCTTCACCCAAAAATGGCTGGATGAACCTATTTGACACTTGTACAATTGTTGTTTATAATTATGGTTTTGACAACATTGATATTTTCAAAATTTAGACCATTAATTTAAAAAATAATTTTTAAAATTGATAAATGTGATATTTTCAAAATTGTCAATTAGTCTTAGAAAAAAAGTATTTTTAAAGAATGGTAGATAAATAGGTGCTTCGTAATCTTGTGTGCTAAATATAAGATGGGTTGTGGATAAGATTGAATCGATTTTGGGTCTCATTCTACATCGAAATCGATCAAGTTGATTTGAGTGAATTGAAACCCAAGCTGACTCAATATTGGCACACAAATCAAGCTAACTCAAATTGAATCCATTTGGATCGGTTCGATTTTACTATCGATTTCCACCATCATGTTAATCAAATCAAGTTCAAAACTCCCAAACTAGAAATCATTTCCATAATAAATTATCAGTTTCAAAAATGAGAAGTCAATGAGATTCAAAATCGAAAACGAGTAACACAAAACATTAAAAACTAAAAAGTCGAGAGTAGGAGAAAGAGAGAAACTTGGAAAGTTAGAAACTTACCTTGACAAATTAAAACTTGATTGTTGAGAGGAGGTGAGATATCATCCAGAGTTTTGCATAAGACTAGTGTAACGACCTGTCTTATGTGCATAAGTCGTTATATCATATGTATTACAAGCTTTGGAAGATTATATCCTCGTACCCCTTACGGGTTTCTCTTGTATCCTTTAGAATGCTCTCTTAAAGCAGACATTACACATGTTAAAAAAAATTGGGTACAGAAGTCGAGTCATTATCGTAAGAGAAGACAATAATCGCGAGGCAACGACGAGAGAAATGCCAGGCATGACTACTTGCTAAGGTTCTTTTCCAGTCGATGGAACCAGAGGAAGGGACACGCCAAAGAGAGAAACAATGAGAGAGATGGCAAGAGAGGAAAATGAGTTTTGGCTCTTGGGTAGGGTTTGGGATATTAGGTCAAGTGCATTATGCTAATAGCGTGTCGAGTTGTGTAGGATTGGGGAATTTGGTCTTCTTTATCTGGGGAATGCTTCACGTACTGGACAAGGGCTCACAGGCCTCTCACTGTAAAAAATGGTTGGGCTGTGAGCTCCTGTAAGGGGAATGCAGGAATGCAGGAGCATTCCCCTCTTTATTTTGAAGATTTATCTAAATGTTAAAAAATTAAAAATCAAGTAAGGTTGGTGGGTAAAAATCGAAATCGAAATCAACCTGCTAAATTTACATGTAGAACTAACCAATCCAAAAATCAAACGAAATGACCTTGGTTTGTTTTGGTCAATCAAGTTACTCAAAAGTCAAGTCCATCATTAATATTCCCATCCCATTGTATTTACTGTTTGTTAAAGATTTTAAGGATTGATTTTCATTTATTTCTATGGATTGTAAAAGTGTAGGATGTTAAACGTAAAATAATAGAGAAGTGAAATAGATAAATCAACACAAATATTTAACGTGATTTGATGATGTGCCTATATCCACAAAGAGCGAAGCAGAGATTTTTATTTATTATAAATAATAGTTACATCATCAGTATTTATACTAATCCTAGCACGAGCTCATATAAGACTTTAGGGCCCGTACAAGAAAAATACACATGTAATGTATCGCGGGAGGCTTGCCCCCTCACCCCAACCTATTCAGCGTCATTGGCAAACAAATAGTGTATTAAACCTACAAGGCGATGTCGTCGCTCCGCTTCGTTCTGTTCAGTGCACTTCGCTCTGGCATCGGCCATTTTGATCCAGTAAACCTATCTTCCACTCTATATGAGCCACATATACAGCAAAAGAAAATTGCATATGATCGATACTACACTCTCGATCTCTTATCTCTCGAAGATTTTAAAGGATTTGAGTGCTAATTTTTGCTTGAAGGTTATGAGTTTCTAACCTTGCTTTTCATTAACTTATGTGGATTTCAACCGAACAAGGTAGGGCTAGGCCTTGGCATCCATTGTCCTTGTGCTAGGACTTCGAGATTCTACTCACTTCTCAATAATGTCTATGGATGACAACCAAACAGTGTGGTGGTAGGATAACCGACAACCTAGAGAGAAGCTTCGTGCCCCGTCCCAATCCCCAAGGCATTGAGGTTCTATCATGATTTTTCACTAATATCCATGTATGACGATCGGATAAGGTGAGGCCAAGATCGATGTTCCTTGTCCCTTGTCCCCGTCTCATTTATTCGTTTCTATTTTTTTTTATTTTTAGTTGACACCTAGGCTCTTTTATAAGTTTTCATTAATTTTTCCTATGAGCTTTTATTGTAACGCGCGCATCTCAAATTAAACTCGGAAGACACTATCTAATTTTGTTTGATATTACGTAAAACAACATGATTTTATAATTTGTTTATTAGCCCATGTTTGATCCACATTAAAATTCTCATTTTCATTTTTCTACTCATTTTCAACCACACATTTTTCAATAAAATAATATTTTTCATCACATCAATAACTTTTCATTCATTTTTAACCACACATTCTCCATCAGTCTACTATTTCAAAATACATTCTTTCAAAATAATGTGGCTCAAACACAGAGTAATTTGCTTAGTATTGAACAACACTAGAAAAAAAAACATAAAATCTTGCATAGAAAAAGAGACTGAATGAAAGAAATTCTTCCTCCATAAAATTCTTCTTCTTTATTATTGATGAAAACGAAGATGATACCGGATAATTTCAATACCAATTTGTTGAAAAAATACGAGATTATAAGCACAATATGAAATAAAGACCAGAAGAACAAAAATAATTTGTAGAGAATATAAATTTTATTATAATATAGATAACAAATACAAAATGTTTTGTGTTTATGATTTGTCCAACTTTTAATGGGATAAACAAGCCTCTAATAAGGTTAAACCAACTTATAATGAGGTTAACTACCCATAGTGGGGTAAAATCAATCCAACTAAATAGTAGATAAGAGTCAAATGCATATAAGGATCGAGTAGAGGATGTCCAAACCCAAGTCTCAATGTTGTTGATGATAAAAACATGTGTAAAACGTGAAATGGATCTTACCTCGAAAAGCAGCGGCGCTCGAGCACCAGGAGAGCCGCTAGCTCGCAATGCACGCCGCTCGAACGATGGTTGAGCGGTAGTCAAATGGCAAGGGCATCACTGCAATGTTGCTTGTAAGGCATCGGTGCACTGAGTCTCGGGAAAAGGTTTCTTCGTTTGTTCAAATTGATACCCAAATCCAAATCTTGACACCTTCAAGTACAACACAAATTTCAACTCTCAATATGTCTTCCAAATTAGATTTCAATTAGAATTTGCAAAGTGAACTTGAATAGAATTCCACTGCAACATTCCAAATAAAATTTCTCTTAACGTGCACTTTAATTAAAATTCTCAGTTGTTTTCAACAAATAATTCGGGTCACACCCTTAATTCTAACAATTATTTTGAGGCAAGTAGCTTGACCTACACTTACTTCAAATCAGCATTGTGTGCCAAGTATGTGCTAGCATACTTTCTCCCTTGCAATGAAAATATATTGTTTGCTCATTGTGTTGTACTATAATGAATAACATATTATTGTACTTTACTTTTCAAAATACGGAATTAGTCCACGAAAAAATAAACTAAGTTTGTTCACTGGACAAATTTTATTAACACAAACAAAAAAAGTTCCAAAAAATTGAATACCTGAACTATAGAGTTACAAGAACACAATATATAATACATTACCTCTATTTAGAAGTTAAGACATGGAAATGACTTTACTAGATGTTGAGGTTATCCCATGTTGGTCGTGGATGGGGTTGGTGATCAATTTATAAGTGTGATGGAAAGCCTCACCTCTTGAGCTAGATTTTAGGATTGAGGATGTCATAAACCATCCAACACTAGTATCAGAGTTCATTTTATCAACAAGTCTCGACCCAACAGTCCACGAAAGGTATGGGTTTGCTCCCAACCAGGACCTGATGTGTGAGGGAGAGATTGTCGATATCGATTGTGGAAGGAATTGGTGGTCAATTTACAAGTGTGAGGAAAAGTTTCATCTCTAAGTTAGTTTTTGGGATTGAGAATGCCCAAAATCATCCAACAGTAATTCTCGAGATGAAAAAGCTCTCGAAATTAGGTCAAAAACAATCTTTTGCCAAGAAGTCGAATAAATATTATCCATTAAAATATTTAGTAAATAATTTATTTTTATTAAGTCAAATCAAAATAAGGTTGAACTTGCACATGTGGAAAGTTCAACAAAAATGGATTAGTCAAACATTATTCAAATGTTTTCATGTGTATATAATGCCCTTGTTTGACATTCATTTTTTTCTCATCTTCATTCTCATTTTTTTTTCTCTTTCTTCATTTTAACAGCACATTCTATCAATAAAATAATATTACACATATATTCCAAAATTTTCATTACTTTTTAATCACACATTAATCAATCACTATTCCAAATCAAATTTTTCTACAAAATGGGTGTCAAACACAACTAATATATATAATATAATAATAAAAGCTTAACAATCAATCTCATATATAGTTATTTATTTGATTTAGACATACATATTGAAAGATTTGTATGTGACAAAAATAGACCCTGATGGAAAGTGACGTATGGATATTGAGCCGTGGAAAGTGACGGGTCCCATATGATGACTGTGGGCACCCACCGTTTTCAACTCTCCGTGTCCTAGTCAATATTCCGTTTTGAGCAAAAAAAATAACGTGGTCTGGTCTACAAGATGCTGTTTGGTTTGGTCAACGTTATTTATTTGTCTCTATGCATTTGGTTTGGTGTTTACTGGTTGGTTTTGGTTTTGTCCTTAGAATTTATTAGGTGATTCTACACTAGGTTAGGTTAACCAAATTCATGCGGAACTGACGTTGCATATTAGAATTCATTAACCCCCACCCCCATTTTTTTAATATACTTATTTTTAACAACACGTTCACATAATAAAATATTCTAAATATAAAATTTGATTATTCAAAATATTGTTTTTTCCAAATAATGATCATCAAACAGGGGGCTAAATTTGTACTCGCATCATTATGTTTGATAAAATGAATTCGGGAAAGTTCAATCGAATGATATTGCAAGGAAAAAATACATCGAAGATGAGCTACTTGAAGAATCCCTAAGAGGCTAGTGTATCGGGTCCAACATCATGGTTTTTATTTTGAATGGGGTGGGGGCCGGGGTTCTGTTTTTAATTTCCCAAAACTGTGAAAATGCGTTCTCTTTTCTATTTTTGAAAATAAGTTTAAAATTTACAAAGAAAACCCAAAATGTCATTTTGAGTATTTTTATTTATAACTTGACCAAATATTTCAAAACGCATTTTCGTTGTTTTCAGTTACTATCACCCTCAACCACCACCATTGCTGCCTGCAAAACACCACCACCGCCTCAACATCACCCCAACCATTATCATCGTCGGAACCACCACCACAGCCACAACATCACCCCAACCAACACCATCGTCCCCAAAACCATCACCACAGCCATCACCCAAAAGCCACCACCACTCGGTGCCGCCACCATCACTAACCACAGCCACCACCATCACAAATCTTCAGTTTTCAACTCTAAGTTCACCCATAAAACCAGTGAGATGTGATTGTAATTGGACTTGACCCATGGCTGAGTTAGGTGTGCCATAAGGAGAGGAAGGTGACTCATGTGGTCCGCGACCATGGGTTGAATGGACGTCGTCGGAATCACATATTTCTTCGGACGGTGCGAAATGGGATCTCGACTCTCATTTTGATTAATTGATATTTGGACTAAATTGAGGGTTGTTTCTAAATCGTCCGGGGTGGGCAGTCGACTGGTGGTGGTGCGATGAAGACAGTGGACAAAGGATGGGGTTCCAGCATGTTAGAGAGAGAGAGAGAGAGAATGCATGGGAGAAAGTAAATGCATTTTGAGATTTTTTTTTTATTTTTCAAAACAATTTTTTAAAATGACAAAAAGAACACGCTTTCAACAATTTTAAAATGAACACTTAAAATGCAAAATCTAAAATGAATTCAAAATTAAAAACACAAAACTGAAATACGAAGAGAACAACCCCTTATTTTTCCTCCAAATTCATTTTCAACTGAGCATTTTGTGGGCTTCACAACTTTTATCAACTTTTAACCACATATTTCGCAAACTTTTATCCGAATTTATTAAAAAAACTATTTTTTATCCACATCAAATAGGGGCTAAAGAAACTCAAAGTTGAATTGCGTCTGGTAAAGATTAATTAGGTCAAAATTCAATTTATGTTTAATCGAGGAGGTTAATCATCCTCTACATGAAGACCAGACTATTTTTTTACTAAGAGGGTTGATGCTCTCACATTTTTCATTAAGATGGTGACATGTGATCACTTTTCTAGAATGCTACTCATGATCTCACAATTTTGCGGAGAGTATTTTGTTGACTACTAACATTTTTTAGGAGAATAATTTGTCGATTGCTATTCAAA
Source organism: Fraxinus ornus (assembly GCA_903798235.1). Taxonomy (NCBI): domain Eukaryota; kingdom Viridiplantae; phylum Streptophyta; class Magnoliopsida; order Lamiales; family Oleaceae; genus Fraxinus; species Fraxinus ornus. The sequence continues at coordinate 387 of CAIGRF010374270.1, read as the reverse complement.
CTCAATGATCGGAAATAATTCCTTCTTTTTCACTTTTTCTAATCTAAAGACTACTAAGGAACAATTGGAATGATTCGATTGTGAAAGTGATGGCCAAGAGTTGACTTATCATATCATGGGATGCTTGTTTTTTGCTTTGAATAATTTACTTTTACTAAATTAATAATTTTATTGCTTCAACTCAATAGGATTAGGGACTTAATTGATAGTTTAATTTTTTTTTCACTCACTATCACAATTTTTTTTTTTTCCCAAGATGATTAATGATAGGGTGTTTGGTGTAGATTAAAATCAGATTTTAAGTGGATTGTGATATAAATTTTTGAAATCTGTGGTTGAAAAGATGTGGGACTCATGAAAGATATAGCTGATATTAATTGTTTGATT
>CAIGRF010374236.1:21048-40128 GCA_903798235.1 Fraxinus ornus | reverse complement strand
GTAAATTCAATCACAATCACAAATTCATACACATTTATGTATGTATATATATCCATGGAGGTGGGATTACCAGCTGCAGTGCCGAAGGTCCAAAGCCAGAGGATCTTGACGCCATGACTCGTCTCACCACATTTCAATCTTTCGGATTTTACTGGGAGCCGAAGGTCCAAAGCCAGAGGATCTTGACGCCATGACTCGTCTCACCACATTTCAATCTTTCGGATTTTGCTGGGATGATCACCTGTACAATATTTTGCAATTTAGGGCCTCCTTCGGATTTTTTTCTCCCCCAAGATATCACTGCAGGATTAATTTTTTTGGACATCCTTACATCGCAGATTTGGCAACACGAATTCAATTGGATTGTGTGTTTGTGAGTTTGGAATGGGTTTGTGAGATTGGAAAAGGACAAACAGAGGACCTTTGTTGCAGGAGAGGGGAGAGAGAGAGGGCAAGTTCAGAGAGAGAGGGAGAGGGCGAGTTCAGAGAGAGAGGGCGAGGTCGAGGGCGAGGTCAGAGAGAGAGGGCGAGGTCGAGGGCAAGTTCAGAGAGAGAGGGCGAGTTCAGGGAAGCCATTTGCCGCGTTTTGTAAACTTACCGTGTTTTGGGTTCAAAACAACGAAAACGTGATTTTTGTCGTTTTCAATTTTCAGTGTAATTTTTTTTTTTCATTTTTAAAAACGCGTTTTTGCATTTGTATTAGGCAACAAAATGATACTAAAAACTCTATAGTTCACATTCATTTGCGTATGTAAAATTATGATACAAGAAAAAAGAAACCATATCTGAGACAGAAAAGAAAGAGAGCAATACCCAAATTGACACAATAGCATCAAGAAGCCAACCCAATTGCCCAGTCATAGAGAGATAAGTTAACAGAATTGCCAAATCAAGATTCCCCTGAATTCTTGCAATTTCGCTGTTAACCTTCCCACCACCACCTCAACTTCTTCCTCCGCACTTCCAAAACCCCATTCTTATCATTCAAAGCCGCCACATCACCTCTCCTCAGCCTCAAATCAAACGGCGTCATGAATCCCCTAGAAGCCGCAACAGCTGCATTTATCCTCTTTTTTTTTTCACAAAAACACCATTGACCAGAAAATCGGTGCTGAAAACCCGCGATTTGGCAGGATTGTGGGTTTGGAATAGGTTTGTGAGATTGGAAAAGGAAAATCAGAGGACCTGTGTTGCGGGTGGGGGGGGGGAGAGAGAGAGAGAGAGAGGGTAACTTCACATTATTCATTTAGCTTCAAAATAATGAAAACGTGATTTTGGTCGTTTTCAGTTTTCAGGGTAATTTTTTTTTTCATTTTCAAAAAAGCGTTTTCGAAAATAGAAAAGAGAACGCGTTTTCATTGTTTTGAAAAATCGAAAACAGAAAATGACTTGAAAACGATAAAGAGAACAGGACCTTAGTTTTTTGTTTTCTGCTTGGTCTCTGCTGAAAGTATGATGGGTATTAGAATGCGTTAGTAATAACTGTATGGTATCTGGCCATCTAAATAAATATTATGAGTTAATGAATTGAAGGTCCAAAGCCAGCTATTTATTAAATTTCCGAAATTCATTTGAGTGAGGGAACTGTAGAAAGAATATTTGTTTCAAGTCTTGTAAAGAAAGCTATTGTTGAAAGCAGGTGTTTACAAATTATGTAGGTTAGCTTGGTTTAGGTTCCGGGACATCAAATTTTTCATTGGTATAAACGGCAAGAATTCTGAGTCTTAGATGGATAGGATTAGATCCACAACTTACTTAAATGTGATTAGATATTCTGCTTCTCTAGACATCCTGAAAGTCAGTAGCAGTTGCTGAATCTAGTGATACAACTCAACTTAATTCAACAGTGTCTTATCCCACACTAACTTAGGACTGGTTTCATGGATCCTCTTTTCAAACTCTGCAGTATTTGCATTCCAAAGTTACTTCTCTATGCCATCTTCACCCTTTGGTTTCTCTTTGAGCCAAGTCATTCTTGACTGCAACATGTCATTTCATTGAGAAGTAAGTCTTCTACATACCTCAGAGTGATTTATGATCTCTGAATGGGTGTGTTGACTGAATGGAGGAGGAAATTGTTTTTGGATTGCTAACTGTATCTGTATTTGATGCTTGGTAAGGAATTAAAAAATGGATAAAAGTTGTGGGTCCAGTAAAATGTGTGGTTCAAAAAGAAACTTGACTAGCTTAAAATCTGAAAAAAGCTATACCAAACAAGAGCTAAACATCTTGTCTCATGAGATGGCGTATTTTGTTTGTAAAAGAAGATATAAATTTGAAATCGATAGGGTCATACAGAGAGGCTTGAGGTACCCAGTGGAGAAATTTTGTGAGGATGTCTCTTCTTAGACCTGTTTACACTTTTTATTTCTTCCCTGGAATTCTATGTAGTATTACAAACAGGTTTAATAGATGAAGGGCAAGTCATCAGTTGTTGTTTGAATCAGAATGTTTGATCATTGTCAAACTTCCAACAGTTAAGGAACGAAGTCAAAGCTAATGATGTTGTCTATGTATTGACTCATTAGGGCTCTCAAATCCTGTGGCATTGGTATAGTTCAATGGTAGAGCTGGGTTTTACAACTCGTTTACAAAAGATTTTTCTGTACTGGTTAGAAAATTATTTGAAATTGATACTAATAATTCCGTGAAGAATTTGTAGTCAAAGGAGCATATGATCTTTAAGAGTACCTTTCAAACATCAAGGCTTGTCTACTTGATTGCTGCCAATTGTTTTATTGGGATAAAACAGCTTCATCTTATGTACTTGTTAGTTAATAGTCACCTGTTAAAAATGTTCTGAATGGAGGTAAAACTAATATATTCAGTAATTACCTTGTTTTAGTGTAGTGTTCTAAAGCCCCCACAAGCTTTCCTGAAGTTTCAAAGGCCCTGCTTTATCTCCTTCTCTGAAGATAATAGCTACACATCTATGATCAATATCCAAAAGTTTGCATAGGTCAATGTAGATATATAATGTATAAAGTGTGTTGTTTTCGTCGATGTTATTATTATTTTGTTGTTTTTGTCGTAAAACTAAGAAGTTGCAGAAGATGTAATATATACCCACAATACAAAACATACTGTAGATGGACAAATGAATTTGCAAATTAACACCTCGTGGTTACTCTCTGAAGAAGGATGTTCTTTCCTTCAAAACTTTAAGAAATGGAACTCCCGTAAGAGCCTAAAAAAGCCCACAATCGGTTTTACTCGGGTGACTTTTTGCTTTAGCTGCATAGGAATATATACCAAAGCTTGGTTAAAATCCCAGTTTTGGACTCTCTCCACATCTTCTTTTCTCGTTTTTTTTCTCCGTTGATGAGCCAAATTTCAGAAAAGAGGGAATAGACAGATGTTAAAGCTGATAATATTTAAAGCTCTACTCAAGTCGACCGAAAACTTTCACTAAGATACATGGTGCGATGGTTACTATCTCTAAAACGGTAAAAAGAAAAGCTATTTGTCTGCAACCTCTTCCCTCTTCCTTTCACATTTTCTTCAGTATTTAGAGATAATTTGAAGTATTAGGCAATATTTTCCATCTCCTGACCATCCAGTTTCCCAACTCCAATGTTAAAAACAGGTTACCTACTATGCCAATATCATTATTCCGCAACCAATTTCATGACTTGAAAATTCACTGTGAAGCTTAGAAAATACTTGTTAACTTAAATTACTCAGAAATTTGTGCGGCATCTCCAATTTTAATCAGATTTAATGTGTACTTCCATGTTCGAGTTCCCTTGTCATGTAGAAGTAGTTTTTGCCACTGTTTAAATATTAAAATTGACTCCATTATTACCCACTATATGATATATATTTGAACTTGATGAGAATCCTGAAAGGAAAAAGAAAATATCTCTTCTGTCTATGATACATAAATGGGTGAATTAATGGATAGAACAGTCCGGGTCAAGCTCCAGTAAATTATCTGATTTACTATCTTTTGATCTTGTCCCGTAAAAGGAGAAAATGTTTGAATAAAAGAAAGCGAAGACTTCCCTCTGTTTCTATTCTTTTTATCCCATTGATGAATTACTATCCAATGCCTCACTAGCTGGATAGGCTCAAGAAAGCTACCTGAGAAAAAGTCAAGGTGTAAAGATCTATAATATGTTTGTCTATTTAAAAGTGGTCCATTTGATCAGCTTTCTAATTACAATAATTTGCGTACAAATGAAATGAACATCATCTGTGTAACAGTGTAAGTATATTAGAGTGATGCCTCTCTCTCTCTCTCTTCTGTTCCCTAAGTATTATTACACAATGTCTTTCATGCATTATGGGTAAACATGTCTCTTAATTCCTTTTCTAGACATCAACGTGTCTCTAATTAATGAAGCTGTGAAAATTTGAGTTCAGGTTGAAAATGTTACGCTTTACAGAGTGTTGTATGCACGTGTGGGTTTTTGTTTTTTGGGGACGCTTCATAATAATCTATATAAAGTAGAGAAATATATTATCATTAACTCATTTCTATCATGGCTTGACAGCTTTGTGCGGCACTGAACGTAAATAAGAGAAGTGTTGATCGTGATCTTGATGTCTACCGCAATCTACTCTCTAAGCTGGTTCAAGCAAAAGAACTACTAAAGGAATATGTTGACAGGTTAGAATTTCCTCCCCAAAACTCCAAGCTCTTGTACAGTAACAATATTCAACAGTATTAAGCCCTTGATCCCCATTATTTCCAAAATACTTTTTTTCTCTCTCTCTCTCTCTCTCTCTCTTATTTTCAACAATTCTTCAATAAAATAATATTACACGCAAACCCAAAACTTTTCCTTATTTTTTAACCACACATTTTCCATCAAATCACTATTCCAAAATGCATTTTTGGGGAAAAAAAATGGGGCTCAAACATGCTCTAAACAAGAAAAAGTAGTTAAAGTCTTGGATATAGTATTATCCAGTACAATGCTGCATACCAAACGTACACCAAATGAATTATGCCCTCACATTCTAGTTGAAATCTTCCACAGATTTGTTTATTGACTTTTGCTGCTATTGTTTATGGCCTTCAGGGAGAAAAAGAAAAGAGAAGAAAGGACAGTGTCTCAGAAAGCTAATGAAGCTGTAACAAAATGCTTGGGGGAATACCAATATGCAGGGTTATGAAGTAACCTTTATTGTTTGTTGAATCTCTCTCAATATATCTCACAATTAATATGATCTTTTGTATGATAATGGTTCAGACAGGTTATCATAATAGAGGCTGTATTTAAGGACAAATAATAATTCGGAGTCTCGTGATTTATCAATGATGTACGATTTTCATTAGCTATTAATTTCTATAGAATTGTTTGTTATTTTTGTTTAGTATGTAGTTTTTGGTGTAAGAGCAATTTGCAAGAAGCACCGAGTCCAAAGAGTAATGTTATTCATCAATGGTGTTGATGATCACTCGTTTAAGTGGTAGTGGATCATTTGATTCATTGTCCAAGATGGTTGATCATCATTACTGGTGATGAATAATATTATTTGAGTTGAAATATCATATTTATACTTTGGGTTCCGTGAGAATGTCACCTCATAAGTTTTATCCCTAAATAAACAACAATGTGAACATTTCATACGTTCTATATATAAATCTCAATTGTCCATTCCAGTTAGCCACAAGTTAATTCAACCACTACAATTCATCACGCCCTTAATGTTGCCTAACACAAATGTCTAAATCAACAAGCGAATTTACCTTATGGTTTAGGCGAAACAGACTAGTATATAGAATATCAACTATTAAGTGTTGAAGTTCAGTTATTTTTAGTAACTTCAACCTGTAAGAAATAAGATGCAACAAATTTCAAGAGATTTAACTAAGATGAGAAATGTCAACCTCGTCCAGAATCTTGAATGTATCTGCTGCCCCGAATTTTCTCCATTCTTCCCCTACAGACTCATCTTCATTGTCGCTATCCCTTTCATCTGCATCCTCAATGTTGTGAGATGAGGGGTCTTGAACACTTTTGGATCTGCAGTCATGGGTAGCAAGCATCTTCACTTGGCCGAGATGAGAGATCTCTACAACAACAGTGTCATCATCCACAGGAAGGGGTTGTTTCCATGGTTCACCATCAACCCTCATGAAGGTGTGATCAGCAGCACCCTTGTGAAATTCAAAACGTATTCTATGTGCCTGAGTAGAAGAAAACCAAAAAAAAAAAATCAACAATAGCTCAGGTCACTGGTTTAACTGAATCTAAGTTTCTCCCAGCTTTCTATTTGACTCTAACCTGTGCAAGACGTGTTCCATGACCGTTAGGAGCAAGCAAAACCAGTCCATGCCAAGCATTTTTAAAACCAACAATCTCTAGAAGGCCATCATCGACGAGAGGTGGGGTCAAGTCTCTCTAGACATCAAGTTGAAGCATGAAATATATTAGAAAACAATGTTATATGGATTGATTATAAGAGTCCCTTCCCTTTTAAGTGAAAAAATAAATAAATAAATAAAAATAATAATAATAATAAGAAAAACGTGTTTTAAGAGAGCACGCACATCACGTCTTTTATTTATATTTGGTGTTCCCCAAGGATTTAGTCCACCAGAGAAGCTAGGTAAGTTGAGACATACAATGGACCTGATGCTGCATTGTTAGAACAAAAAACACAAAATTAGGAATTTCATCTACAAGATACATAAAGTGGAAGCATAAATGGTTATGTAGTTACATTTCATTTTAGAGTTTTAAAAAATTATGCCAAGAATTTGAAGTATTTAAACTTTTTCTCTGTAAAATCTCAACAGAAGATCTCTGCACATAAATCTGAAGTCTAAAAGATCAGCTAAACGTATACTTGCCTATCCCTCTCCTTTTTGACCCTTCAAAACTAAGAGCTTGTTTGAGCCTCAATTTTTGTCCAAAATGCATTTTGGAATAGTAGTTTGATGGAGAATGTGTAATTAAAAATAAAGATAAGTTTTGGGTTTGCTTGTAATATTATTTTATTGAAAATAAAAGAGAGAAAAATATATTTTCGAAATAATGCGGACCAAACAAGGGCTAAATCTACGAAACGTCTCAGGCATACAATTCTTCAGAGGCTTCGTGTAATTTATCAAAAGATTGGACTAAATATAATATCGGAGAAAATTAGATTGGGCTAGAAATGGCTCTTTAACAAGAAAATATAGTTGTATTCAGCTTCTCATTTCCTTCCATATTTCCATGAAATAACAAATAGAAGAAGAAACTGCAAGAGGGGAGCATTATTCGGGCAAAACAAATAAGTGATCTACCTGTGGGGAATATGGAGATCTTGCCAATAACCATGTCTTTTCATGATCTTGACTTTGGCAAGTTGAGCTATATTCCTGCATTACGACTGCTATTTCAGGCAAAGAAAAAAACTAAACATATAGTGTAATGCTCGTGTGTTGTTATGAGGTACATCCAACACATAGTACTAAATAATGCATGACAGAAACATTGCCGATAAGTTCCAAAACAGGTACAGCAAAACTGACAATTATCAGTAAACACCTTACAATTATTTTATGGGCAAGAAGTAAAGTGTAACCCTGAAATTGGACACACATGTACACTTACTTTGAAGAAGGGTGAACAAGAGGAGCAAAGAACCATCCTTGCGAGCATCCAAGCTTTGCATATGTACTCTAAGAGGAAATAAATGCATCTTTACAAGAGAGATTTGTCCATGATATGTGCAAAATAAAAATATTTTCGTTTTATCTAGAAGAGCCCGAAGAAAGGAGGTGATATCATATCACACAATCACCTCCATCGTTTGATAATATCAATCCAATATGTGATCATTTTAGCAATTAAACTGACATAATCCGAATCTCGAGCTTCTATTCTCCATACATTATTCAAGAAGAAAAAGTTTTAGTGTCATCAATAATTTTTAACTAAAATTATTGTGACTCAAGTTTTTGTAAAAGTTAATCCTGTGTTTCGCATTTTCAAACTTCACATTATTTTAGTAAAATAAATGAAAGTAAAAGTTCAAAATATTATGATGAAACATCATGTAGCATAGAGAGAACAGAATAGCATCTAATGCCAACATATTACCCATGTCTAATCAAACAAGTGTATCAGCTTGCAGTAACAGGATTTCTTATCTGATTGAAAACCAGTTCATAATTTACTATAAATTTGTTTCAGTGCATCAAACATACTCTAGATGGAAAAAATTTCATGCTTTGCACGAAATGGAGCTCCAATCAACAGAATAATTGACATGTTTACCTGATTAACCAGCTGGTTCTTGAATTTTTCTGGATGCAGCTTTCGTTCAGAATGGAACGCGTAAGACACTTGTGCATCCATCCCTACAACATAAAATGAGAAACAAAAAATAAGTTCATGGCATTAGACATCATGTGTAGCTTAACTGCTGTAGAATGTTCTCCATGCTGTAAGTAGTCAGATAGAAATATTTTTTTTGTAAATGTGGCTATATTCTTCTTGTTGTTGTTTGTGGTGGTGCAGGCACCATCGCAAGAACTGATGCTAAACATGAGTACAGAAGTATGTTTCACTTAATACAGAACTACAGAGGAAATTGGATTTAGCAAACAAACTATGGATTTGTTCTTCGACGATCAAGCAGCTTTCCATGTTTCATCTGATCCAGCATTTCTGTGTAAGGATATAAAATATGGTGGATTGCCATTTTGTTCAAGAAGAATTATTAGAGAAGGTGGTTCACACTTCATACATTAAGAGTTAATGACAGTTAGTAAATTTGTCTGGCAAGTCATTGGGTAGTTTGAGGGTCAAGTGTACTAGTTAATAGATGAAGGAGAATTTGTCAAGCACACTAACTAGCCTTACGTCTTTATATTCTTCCTCCAGAATAAAAATAAGATAAATATGATCCACTCTCTCTTATTCACGTGTCTTTGCTCCTCTCTTATTTCTCTTCCATGATTTTGTGCTATTTTGCATAGTACTGAGCTTTGAATTTCCATGGTTTCAGTCCCTAAAATAGAATTCTACGAGATAAGTCAAGATAACCAAGTAATATGCTTTCCCCATAAGTGTGCATGAAGTAAGATAATTACTGCTATGAATTAAGAATCATGATTCTGCAGAGTGAAAAAGGAAAAAACAAAAGAATGATGCATATTTTACGTAACTGATTCAATCATCATGGAAACAAAACAGTTTTGTACAAATTTCATACACATTGGACTGTACAGCTCAGATCAGCTTTAAATTTTGCTGAATTTTGTGCGAGCATATCATCAGTAAGGGCTGCTGTTACTCCAAAGGTTTTACGAAATTCACAACATTTTAATTATGCAAAAAGAACTATGCAGTTCTATCACGATCACAGATTTGAGATGGATACAAATCTCACCAACAAAAATAGCAATTTAAGGCTTTATGTTGGTTACTATTAAGCAATTATAGACTCACCCATGCTGAAGTAATTCCAAAATCCTCCACGAAATGTGATTCTACCTTCCTGCAAAACAGTCACACACAAAAATAATAAACCATTAGAAGCATTTCTTCTAAGACTTGAGAAAAGGATTGGGTTTGACTTTTCAAATAAAAAAAGACAAATAAGTCTCGTATTGCTTTATTATATTTAGCAGCACTGGTGACCATCACCCATAAGCGTCAATGAGAATAATTACATTCCTAGTTACAGTATTATCTCTCTCTAGTCAAGATCTTCTCTGGTCAAGATCTAGTTTCAAGTCATTCAGACAACATGAGCAACTAGAGAAATCACAGCATTTAGGCATCATCAGCTTTGTATATATATGTCAGAAATGTTAGGTGTGGCTTCATCTTCTTATTCAAGATGTCATTAATAAATAAAAATCTTTGAACCCAACTGCAATGAGTTGAATCTTCCTGAACTTACATATTTCCTACACCGTTGGAACTGCACATGGAGAACAGAAGTCAAAATGCTTAAGAGTTGTAAGCATTCCATGATTTTTCTAGGATTCTTAACTAAATTGTAGTATATTATCAACTGCACCATTCAAGAAGAATGCAGGATCTAAATTTTAACTTTTAGTGCCTTTGCTTACCAAGTAGAACTAAATAATCTATTGGAAGTCCTTCCTACTGAAAGTCATTTTCATCAATAGCATACAATTTTACTAAATTTTAAGAAACAGAGTGTTCAAACTCAGAGCATCTGCCAATTTGGGCCTTGGGAAGAGAGGAAGAATTTGCTAAGATGAAATATGAATTACAACATTCAAGGGATGTTCGAGTGTGCAAGGAAAGGTAAATGAATCTAAGGGGGAAATGGCATCTTACCACATTGAGATCATCCGTTGAAGATACCTGATGAAATGCATGCAATGAATGTGGCAACTCCAGTGGGGCAATTGGATCACAAGAACTGTCTTTCGGCAATTTCATCCTCATGAGAATGTGCCAGCTGGATTATAACAAAAAGCTTGCACTCAGGAATTGAAGAGCTCTAACTTTACAGTAAGTAATACAATGCAGTACTCTTAACTGACATTTCATCAGGCTTCAAGAACCATCAATGAGAAGTGGTTTTAATGTCCAACAGCTTATACTAAACTTATTATAAAGCAGGTAGTTTAATGACTAGAGGAATGAATGAACCCTCTCATGACTAAAGAAAATTTATTTGGTTGATGGCAAGCGAGGTTGTATATTTACAATATCAATTTTAACATCAAATTTGTTATTGTGTTCTGTGAAGAGAGCAAATTCTATCATGTGTTATATATATTCATTCATAACTAAAGATAGATAAAAATTTAATCAATGATGCAAAGAGATTGTGATTATTTTACAAGTAGTTCCTTAGTGTTAGATTTTACTGAGTAAATAGGGAAGCCACTAAGAAGATATAAATATATAATGATGATAAGAACAGTGGGCATAGTTCATGGAGTTTAGTGACATCAAAGAACATGAGAACTTTGAATGTTAGATGCCTTAATGTTGTAGAAAATACAAAGCATAAACACAACAATGTATTGGTTTTCGTTGGCAGATGAACCCAATAATTGTATTGATGACAACTAATTGTGTGGCAAAAGGAATTGAAAAGGATGGAAACCAAGGGTTGATCAAGGTTTTCAATTAGTATTTTGTTTCAAAGAGATTTTCCAATATAATCCGAAGAAATAAGCCACTTTCCCGTACCTACATCAGGAAGGAAACCACCAGCTCGTGTCACATTCTGTATACCAGACCTGATATGGTATATACATGACTATCAACCTTGTTAAGAGCCCGTTTGGTACCGATTAAAATCCAATTAAAATTGAAAATATAGCCGTTACTGGGTCACTCGTTTAATAAAAGTCAACAATAACGGCTAATTTTTCAATTTTAATTCGATTTTAATCTCTACCAAACGAGCTCTAAAACAACTAAAAGTCTACTACTCTACTCAAGACGAAACATTTAGAATAGTAGACTTTCATTTAGATTAGATTTTGCCCCTGTTTTACCCATTTTTGGGTTAAAATGTGCTTTAAAATAGTATTTTTTTAAGAATATGTGATTAAAAAATAAGAAAAATTTCTGGGTATATGTGTAAAATTATTTTATGGAAGAATGTGCAGGACAAAATGAGTTTTGAAAAATGAGTTCTTAAAAAAATGGAGCCCAAACAGGCACTTTATCATTTTATCAGATACGATTTTTATTTTGCTCTGTTCAGATATGTATTTTATTTTATTCATTGTTATGGATTAGAAGTTCTCTTGGAGTTCAAGTCTATTTTCTATAGAAGAGGACTAGGGTTTTTCATTTTGAACACAACTTTATTACTAGTGAATCAGAATCATATATTTTCCTCCCATTTTCTTGTTCTCTTTCTCTCCATAATTCATTCTTGTGACATTCTACATCACAAAATTACAACTGCCAAAATGTTTTCTAGGACAACAATGAATTGTCTGGTGAAACAATTATTATTAGGGGAGCTCACACAAAAAACTAGTCACATAATGCGGGACTAAAATAATATCGGTAACAGACCTATCTATCTTCATTTCTTTAGCTCGCTGTACTTTATCCAAGAATGAGAGAACGGAATTACGATCAGTTCCTGGATTTTTCTTTCCCTGCAATTGAAAAAGTAAGACAAAGACAGCGAATGATTCATGCATAAGAAATATCATAAACCAGGAAATCCTAAAGTTAATGCACAAATGATCTAGAGAAACTGCCAGTTGTGAGGAAATTTCGACCAATAGATGGTTAGTTCATTGATTAGGCAAATATGTATTGGTTCAAATAAAATTTGTAAAAATCTGTGAACTGTTATTCTACAGGCAAGCTAATAGATGATAGTCATACTGCATATTAATAGAAAAAATTTCATTTGCAAAATAAATTTATCACGAAATATCACTAAAATGATGAAAAATATGCATTAATTGCATCATCTGGGGCCAATAGACAAACAAAATTTACATACCCAGCCAAATGCAAATGGAAGGTTATTTCCAGTTCCAAGAGGCACTGTAGCAATAGGTGGTGGCTGAGACAATTTGAGATCAGAAACAACCCCAAGAAGCCAGCCAGCTGTGCCATCTCCACCTGCAACCTATAAATAACATTCATGTCAAATGTTATATGAGAAATACTGAAAGTGAAGGATATCAAATGTTATATGAGAAATACTAAAAGTGAAGGATATCAAATGGTATAATTATGCAAGTTCTGAAAAATAAAAGGGAAAAGGGCAAGACCACACATTCCTTGTAACTCGACTTACAATTATTTTTAAGTGCTCCTCGAGTTTAGTAGCCAATTTATCCGCATTAAGCTTGAGCCTTTCCAGATTGAGATAAAGCTTATGTAGCACATTTTCAGGAGCCTCTTCTCCTAAATCAAAAACCTGAAATTCATTAAGATCAGTGCACAAGTAAACAAGTTTACTACATATTATTGACGATCAATATCTTTCTAAAGTAAAATACCTTGAAGAACCAGATGGGACAATTAACTCGGATTCAATATAATTATGCAAGATAAAGCAAAAGGAATGGCAACTTCACCTGGTTTTTGTTCAGTACTGAGCGGTAAGTGATTAGAAGATCTCCACCTAATTGACCACCACTTTTAGAATTGATGAATACCAGAACAGGGCATTCAGGTATATTAGGCAGACAATTGGCCGTGGAGTTCGGCACAAATATATAATCTGGGATGTAAAACTGCTTCAAAAATATTTCAGAATCAAGATCTGAACTTGCCATTACTAACTCCAAGTCTACCTATGTAACATCAAATTTTAAGAAATTAGGGTATTCAAGACTAATTTATTCTCAACAAAACAAAGTAATCATCAAGTTTTCAGGAGTAAATACTAAAATTGATTCTCTAGAGAAGGGAACTGGTAAAAAATCCTAAAGCCTTATTTGGACTGCAACCAAATAAAAAAACTACGAACTCCGACTGTAGTAGACAGGAAACAAAGCATAAACAATCGGTAAAGCTACCAGCTTTTACTTGATTAATGGCTAATAATGTAATTTAAAATTAAGTAGCCTCAATCCAACAAAAAATCTTTGTCACATAGCTTTAGTACGATCAAAGTTGCACATGCAAATCTAGATGCAGCAAGAATGAAAATTTTAATGGGAAATTTTCACACAACATGAAGTCATACCCCGATTCTCGTATATAAATTTCAAAAGCATGTGAAAAAAAATCAAAGATATTGATCATCAACAACACTCCTTAACAAATAATCATTGAACAGCTTCACTTAACAGATAATATTATACAAAATTAAGCTGGTGTAAGGATTTCAACAAACATGATTATATATGAATCGCATTGGTCAAACTCAATTATTGCAACCCCCCCTCCCCACCCCACCAAAAAAAAAACCACAAATGATAAAAAATGAAACCTTTTTTGTGCATCCATTAAACTCAGTGATAAATTAAAAAAAAAAAAGGAGGAGAAAATATATGCAGAAATGATACAGAGCCCACGTGAATATATACAAACCCACAAAGGCAAGAAAATTTGAACGTGAAAAAGCTAACAGAAGAACTCCTGAAAGAATTGTGAGCGATTCTGTAGCGCAATTCGGAACTGGAAAACGTATCAGGTTGCATATGCAGATAAAAACAGAAAAAGACGCGATCCACTTTCAATGAAAAACGTGCGTGAAATGAGAGGTTGACAATAAACATAGTGGAGTAATAGATGGAACAAGAGCTCGCCGGCGAGGGCGGCGGCTATTAACCATAGTTATTTGACTCAAAATTATATATTTTTTAAATTATTTTTCACTAATTATTTAAGTCTATGAAATAAGTAAAAATCTTACCAAAGTTTTTATAAAAATAATTTTAGAAAAATCAAACGTTCAAAGTTCAATTCCTTGGATCCCAATATTTTAAAAGACAATTTTGAAAATCGTTCAACAGGTCGGGTTAACTCGGTCAAAATCGTCGATTAACTCGGTCAAAATCGATTTTTGATCAGTCATGTATTGAAATTAATCTACTCGGCCCGAACAAGGGCCCAAGTCACCGAAATTCTGGCCCGATTGACCGGTCAAGGTCGGGTCTTATAACTATGCTATTAACGTTAATTTATTCGTGTATCTTTAATTTTTATAGGCACGATCTAGTTTGGGTTAAAACTCAATTAAAATTTCAAATAAAAATTAACAAGTAATTTTAATCACATATTTTATAGGATTCACAATTTTTTAACCACACATTTCATTTTTTTTTTTTATCAAATGTACTAAAAATTAAATTTTAATCTCTACCAAACAAAGACATAATATGAATTATGAAATAATTCTTGGGAAGTCGGAGGAATTGATTTTTTTTTTTTTTGCAAAATGTATATTAAGATTTATATAATGGATTGCATAATATTATATGACACTCTATCATTTATCAGTTTAAAATACAATCAAATTTTTCATCTAATATTTTCCCTCCATATCATATTATGTAATCTATTGTGTACATTTTTTTAATTGTTCAATAGATACAAATATTATCATTTGTCAATATTCATACATAAAAATAAATTCTATAAAATATAAAGTAAATGTCATGACCTTCAATATTTAAAAGGTGGAGCAAGCTGACTAATTGTCTAATTCAATTGAAAACAAGATCCATTCAAAAAAGAGAGGCATGATTAAGTACAAATTTGAACAGACTTATAATCATGCCTATTTTTTGAATTCAAGGTAAGTAAACCTTCATCCCTTTCCATGCGTATGTCATGATTAAATATATAAATGTCTTTTCTTATTTGCGTTTATATTAACATGATATTTGATTATTATATTTTATATCATTAATATTTCTCATTTTATATTGTTGGATTTTGTTGCCCAAATTCGGTCCAAATTGTGTCTAGGGCTTCGCGTTGTGGAGTTTTGGATTTGAAAATGTCAAAATAGGGTTCATGAAGGAAAAAAAGGTGGATTGATGGCGCTAGACGAACGTCCGCTTATCGTTTGAGCGAAAGGAGTAAAATTGGAACATGGAGTTCGTCGCCCATCAAGCGACGGGCCCCGATTTTGTTTCCTTTTTTTCGGTTTTATGCGATTTTTAACCTAGTTTTCATATTTTAAGTTAATTCTAGGGTTTGGACATGGCTCCTATAAATAGTAGACTCTTCACTCATTTTAAGTGGTTGAAAGTAGTAGAAAATTACAGAAGTTGTATTTTCTCTCCATTGGTTGTCATTAATAAAATATTCTATTCATCTGCTAATTTCATCTTCTTGTTTTCTTTTAAATCTTGTTCTTGTTTATTAGTTTGTGCGATCTATATTTCTAACAAGTGGTATCAGAACCAAGGTTCAGCAGTTCCGTAGAGCAAGAATTTGATTGTTTGAGGTTTTTTGGTATCGATAGCTGCCATGAAGTATGATATTCCATTGTTGGATTGTAGTACAAGATCTTCGTTGTGACAAGTGAAAATGAGAGCTATATTGGCGTAGATGAATTTGGATGATGCTTTGTTGGGATTTGATAGGATGCCTACAACTTGGACAACAGAAGAATGGTAAGGCACTTTTGCAGATTCATCTTCATCTATCTAACAACATTCTTCAGAACGTCTTGAAGAAGAAGACATCAGCTGCATTATGGTTGAAAGTGGGGCAATTGTGCATGACCAAAAATCTAACCAACAAATTGCATCTGAAGCAGAGGCTTTACTTTTATCGCATGGTAGAAGACCGATCACTGGAAGATCATCTAGCTATGTTTAAGGAGATCGTCGCTGATCTGGAGACGTTAGAGGTAAAATATGATGAAGATGACTTGGCATGAATCCTGTTGTGCTCGCTGCCTGGTTCGTTTTTATCGTTTAGGGACACGATTCTGTACAGTTGTGACACACTCACCATTGAAGACGTGTATGATGTCTTGTTCTCAAAAGTGAAGATGAAGCATCTATTTGGAGCTGGTTCCAGAGATGAGGAAGCTCTTGTGGTTTGTGGTGATCGACGAAGGGGCAAGTCGATGGTGGGTTTCAACAATAGGGTCTACTTTTACTATAAGAATAAAGGACATATCTGTTGACCTATGGTCAAATCGTATGTTTTGATTATAATAAACAAACTATGTTTATCTCTAATATTTATTCAAACCTTCAAATGTTACATGTTGCTCAAATTGGAGACAAAACTATTGGACGAAAAGTTGTCGATCAAGAAAGCTCAAGATGAAAATCGACCCAGCACTCACACCAAAACAAATGAACACAAACTTTGCGTCATTTCAAAATCAAGCAGCAAATCGAGCACTGGTGCCAAATCAATCGAAGACACTGGAACTAGATTTTTTTTAACTCATTTGTAAATGTAAAGCACTTTAATTCTTGACAATGATACATTGAAAGCTCAAATGATGAATTTCTTATACACGATAAAAATTCACTTCATTAAAACGTTTGCACAAAAATTAATTTTCAAAAGTAAGATTTTCAACTTAATCTTAAATACTATTAAACCTCACTTACCTTGAAATATCTTGTAAAAATTTCATGCAAAAATTTACGAGATGCAAATAAGACAAAAAAAATTAGTCCAAAAGTTTCTCTGGCCATTCGGATGTCTGGTACGGATTGCGAACTGGATGTCCGGTTTGCCAGTTCGACCGTTCTGACCAAGTTTCTACGGCTATTTTCTAGGGTCATCGGTACTGTTCCGGACGTCCGGTTAGGTATAAAATTTGGCATTCTTCACTTCTATAAATACCAACTCATTTGCCATTCATAAATACATAAGAGAGCATTAAAGTGAGATTTATTTGAGCAAAATTGCATTGATTTCTCATTCTATTTATTATTATCAAATCACTTTGCTTTGAAAAACTTTTGATTAAATCAATTCTTGAAATTCATTCAACGCATCAAAGTTTTTATAAAACCTAACACTTGAACTTCACTCATTGCTATCTATTAAAATGTTAGTCTATTTCTCTATTGGTATTTAATTATGATCATATCATTTATTAAGAGAGAAATTTCAATTTCTAAATTCAATTATCTTTAAATTTGAGGTCCCGGAAAGGTTAACGTTGTAAAAGGATCGGTGCGCCTTGCTTGTAAGTCACCAAAAGCTTTGTAAAGGGTTAGATTGCACCACAAGTCAATCAACATAGTGAAATTGGTCTTACTCGTGCCGGAATGCTTGGTAACGGAGGATGTAGATCATTGCGTTGAATCGAACCTCCATAATTATATCGTTTGCACTTTCCATTCCTATTTACTTATTGCATTCATATTCGTGTTTGCTATTTGAATTACTTTATCTTGTTATTACGCGCTTGATTTTAAGTTAATTTTTCGAAAAATTTAGAAACCAATTCATCCCCCTCTTGGTTAGCTATTCTTGGGTTTTCAATTAATATCATAGTAAGGTACTCATTTTTAAAGATTTCGCAATCTTAAATAATGGCTAACCATATGTTTCAAAATCATGAGGGGCATTCCACAAATTCACCTCCCTTCTTTGATGACATATACTATAATTATTGGAAGGCTAGGATGATGATTTACATTCAATCTATTGATTACAACATTTGGAAGTTGTTGAGTATGGTCTTTATAAGCCTACCAAAACTATTAAGATAGATGGTCAACTTGACCAAGCTATCCCCTAACCTATAGAAGAGTATGACGATGAAGACAAAAGAAAATTATCATTAAATGCCAAAGCTAAGAATTTACCATATTGTGCATTAGATAAAAATTAATTTAATCGCATTAGTACTTGTGAATCCGCATATGATATTTGGCATGCACTTGAAGTCACTCATGTTTGCACTAGTAAAGTTAAAGAAACAAAAATAAACATGTTGGTCAAATAATTTGAAATTTCTTTATGAAACAAGATGAATCTATTGTTGATATGATAACTCATTTTACCGATATTGTAAATGATCTAAAAGGATTTGATCATAATTTTACTAATGGTGTACTTGTAAGCAAAATGTTCAGGCCGCTTTCGGAAGAATGGAGCCCTTTAAGAATGTTGTTAGAGAATACCAAGGATGTAAATACATATCCCTTGGAAGAATTCTATGGAACCTTGATGGCCTACGAACTTAACAATTCTGAAATCAAGGAGAAGACAAGGAAAATCAAAGAATAATCAAATGAATCTCATAAAACCAAATTGCTCTAAAAGCGGCACTTGATGGAGGAACAACAAATAGTAACATGAGTGATGAAGAGCTCGATGACTTGGTCCTTCTTGTCAAAAAAATGGAGAGGTTTTCGGAACAATCAAAAATTTCAAAAGAAGGAAGAAAAGAGCGAAGAAAATCATTTGCTATGACTGTGGCAAACCCACTCACAAGAGAACCGAGTGCCCAAACAAAAAGAAGATCTTCAAAAAGAAGGCACTCTAAGCAACATGGGATGAAAGCGATGATGACTGTTGACCCCAAAAAATGGACTCAACAGATGCCGGGCCCACTCTTGCCACGTCAAGTGTTAATCCGGCACGTTTCTACCGAAATGAAAACGGCAGTTTGGTTTGAATGAACGCGGGAGGCACTTTCTGGCAAGAGACAAAAATGTTCAGACACCGGCGGTATTATTTTAAGGCAATCACGCTATCAATGATCGCCCAACCAAAACAA
>CAIGRF010374234.1:5674-37041 GCA_903798235.1 Fraxinus ornus | reverse complement strand
TATTTTTGTAGGAATAATTCCTTGAATTCATTCCACATCCAGCCTTGTCCAGCTGTTCTGGACCTGTTTGTTATTTCCCATAAGTGTCTTGCTCCTTTATCTATCATAAAGGTTGCACAGATTACCTTCCAAGTTTCGAGGTACTCAACAAGTTGAAATATCCGTTCTTGCTTGCTTATCCACTCTTCTACCTCTAGTGGATCTGTGCCTCCATCAAAGTTAGGGGGTTGTAGCTTACGATATTGTTCCACTATTGTAGCTACACTCTTCTTTGCAGGTGGTGGTGCAACAGGTGGTACGGCGAGTGGCGCCATGTTGCGTATCGCTTCAAGAAACTGCATGAATTGGTCATTCTGGTTGTGATTGTTCGTTTTAGTTACTCTGATCTGGGGTTGACCGTTCCTATTGTTCGCGGTTCTAGAGCGAGTTGTCATAACCTTAATAAAATGTAAACATATAATTACTTAACCAATAGAATAAAAAAAATTAATAAATACATATAGCAAAATTTCAGTCATTCAATTTCAATAACTTGCATAAATCAAATGTGTTTCATGGCATCTAACACATCTACTTATTTAAACATAAATTTATTCAAATAAAATAGGCATATATAATTTCCTGTCATCTAAAAATTTCCCCCAGCGCTTTCATCTCGGTCTGCCTCTGGATTCTCCATAGGGTTGTACCTACGGTTCTCCTCAGAATATGATTCAGGGTGATACTCAGGA
This sequence comes from Fraxinus ornus, assembly GCA_903798235.1. Lineage (NCBI taxonomy): Eukaryota > Viridiplantae > Streptophyta > Magnoliopsida > Lamiales > Oleaceae > Fraxinus > Fraxinus ornus. The sequence continues at coordinate 36,310 of CAIGRF010374234.1, read as the reverse complement.
CTCTCCTCAGGGTCTTCTTCAGTATCCTCTCTTACTGCTTCCCCGATAATGAAACCCCTATTGTCAAATATCGATACACTTAGAAAATGGCCAATGCTAGGTGGGCTACGTGGACGACGATAATTAGGTTCATATCACAATGGCCTATCGATACTCCTAGTATTCTCTATGTTTATTATCCATCTGTCCCTCAAACATAAAATCAATACGGCATGGGAGGCTGGTACTCAAACATCTCTTCAAGCCTCTTAAGAAATTGTCTCCAATATGGGCTAAGTGTTCTATGGAGATGATAGACAATCTCATCTCTATGAAAATCATGTCTATTCCTTCCTGCCCCACTTTAATGATTCGCTCTATGGCGACTAAATACTCCAACATGTTGTGGTTTGAATTCCTCACATATGTCCTATGCAACCTTAGGAACCTTTCACCTCGTGGGCCTGGTCTCTAGCCGATTGTGTGCGTCTATTAACCATCTAAACAAAATGTAATCACTTAACTATTCAATTTAAACCAATGGTTAACCATATTGTTTCATGACTAAACACGGAACATAAATCATAATGGCATTTCCTAGCTGAAGAAATTTCTATATATATATATATATATATTTTAGCTATTAGATATTTTTTTACAGTAAACAATTATATGCTTAATGGCTATACTAATTTTAGTGCAAAGTTATTCTACTCTCTCTCTCTCTCTCTCTCGATATTTCTAGATTGTGTCCACTTCTAGTACAATGTTATTTAGCTTGTCTCTCTTACTTGATTCTGTAATGTATATAAAATAGTGTCATGGCAGTCTTTCTGATGCCTTAGTTTGAACAATTGAACTCTGGGCTGTCAACAGTAGGGGCGGAGGTAGTGGGGGACTAGGCTGGGCTATAGCCCAGTCTAGCCTAGCCAGCCCATATGGAAAATTTAGACATTTTCAAGATGTTTCATATGGAAAATTTAGACCGTATCAGACCTTTCCAAGATGTTTCATTGACTCTTGCACGTTTATAAAAGCATCCTACAACATCCAATCACGACATTATTTGAAAATTCTCCAACAAAAGTAAAATAGACATGCATACTTAGTGTCGAATGCATTAATTTTTCTGTATCTTATATGCATTTGTTCGATTATATAGTTAAAGTGTTGGTAACGAAGATCAATAATATTTCACACATTTTTAATATTCAGATAATTTAAAACTCAATCTCGATCCCAATATTTATAGAAATTCAAAAATAAATAAGAAATAAAAATAAATAAAAATTTGTCCCCTTCTTGGCGAACTTCACATCCCATTTATTGACTTTCACATCCTTAATGCTCAAATCGTCCAAAGGCACTCCTCAATATACAATGTTGTATGGTAGGTGCATCTCAGGTTGCTATACCCTTCTACCAACATCCCAAAAATAGAGTTGGATAAAAATTAATTTTTTAGTAGATTTTGATAAAGGTAGATAGAATGTGTGATTGAAAAGTTGTGATTCTCATGAAATGTGCGGTTAAATTTAATTGTAGACAAACACAAAATTTATACTTACCTAAATCAAGCTAATCAAATAAAATGAGAGTCATAGACCTTACCTCGTGTCTCAAACCCGAGACACATACCATACATGTTCTATATACTCACTAAGGGTTAAGGTTAAAAACATGCAAGTAGAAATAAATAATCACGATAATCAATCAATATAGGCCAAATATCTTGGAAATTTAGGATCATTTGATTCTATTAAACGAGATCTAGGAAAAAGAAAGCAAATATGTGAACATATATTTAATGAAAGCAATCAAATTAGGTGGGTTTATAAAAAGGCAGAACCTTATCAATCAAAGTTTTTGGAGTATCAGATTAAAGAATGTGGAAAGCAGAAACGTCGAATATGTAATAGGTAATATTATATTATGACTTTTTTTTTTTTTTTTGTGTTATATATGAATTTTGTTTCGTACGTTAAGGGTGTGTTTGAGCCACATTATTGTGGAAGAATGTATTCTGAAATAGTAGATTAATGGAGAATATGTGGTTGAAAAAAAAGGAAAAGTTATTGATGTGATGGAAAATATTATTTTATTGAAGAATGTGTGGTTGAAAATGAGTAGAAGAATGAGAATGAAATTTTTAATGTGTACCAAACGGGGGCTAAATTTTTAAATTTTTTTGTCCCCCGTAATGTTAACTCCTGCCTCCGCCCCTGGTCAACAGCGTTCACAAATGGGAATCAATTCTGGAAATATACAGTGATGCCCATACATTTGGGATGAAATCTTCCAACTTGAAAGCAGTTAGCAATTCTAATATGGCAATCTCTTGGTTGGAAGCAACATTTCCTGAATTAGCTCGGGAGAAGATGGAAACTTGTTTGCAACCAAAGCTCAGCCTTATGTTCTCTTTGATGCATCTGTTTCATTGCAGGTATTTTTCAAATATTATTAGTACTTCAATTTTGTCTGTCGGAATTATGTTTGTTCTAAATTGGATTCAGTAAGTACACTTACAAATCCAATTTTCTATGACTCAATTGAATAAGATGTTTTAGGCGTTTTGGGATTTTTTCTTTTCTTTTACCGTTGCCTCGTTTTTTGTTATAATTTTAGTTTTGTATCGACTATGATTTGATTTTCTGCCCACATTCGTTTTGAAGGAGGATTTTTCTATTCAAATACATTTCAATTACAACCTTTTTCCTTGAAGTAGACACTCCTTAATTGTTTCCTGTTATCGTTATGACTTCAGATGAGATTTTTTTTGGATAAGGACTTCAGATGAGATTATTCGGGCACATAATATGATTATAGTTTTCTTGGCCCTATCAGTTTCTTCTACAAGGTAGAAACAGAGCTATGTGATCTACATTTTCAAGCACCAGCATTAAAGTTTCTAGAATTCTTCCAAGTCCTTGGGATATAGAATAGTGTGTAAGCAACTTGGAGAAATCACTTGTCATCTGCCACTGGAAACTAATTATGTCTTGTTTTTCTTTCCCTTTCTTTGTAAAATTTAATGTTGGAAGCTTGACTTTCACTTTTCGCTGAAATCTTAGACAAGCTAGGTTTTTTATTTGTTTTCTTAGTTATGAGATTTAATCTGGTTTCCTTCTTTGTATAGGACATAAAATACCAAGTCTTCATAGGCATTCACAGGGAAGATTACTGTAGGTGTTTACGGGGAAGATTATGGTAGGTAGGTTTAAACTTTCTTATTTTGGTTAATTGTAGCTTTGTAAGTAGGGTCTTTCGGTTTGTAATTCAAGAGACAAATACTTTTGCAAATTCTCCATCACTCTTTTTATTACTCTATAGTTTCCAACATATAAAAGGTGATTTTATTAGGCACTTACGCTGAAACTTAAAAATCATTGTGTAATTATGATTTTCATGCAAATCATTGGTGATTTAGTATGTGGTTTTGATTTTAAGTATCCCCAAGATTTATTCAATGCCTGGATCTTTTTGCTTCTCATAAGACGTACTTAAATTTATTCAACAACGTTTAGGCCTATGAAATTGTTAGGTTATGCTTTCATTCTTTTCCCTTTTCGTGGTGTATCTTGTCCTACTGCTACTTCGTTAAAATTTTATTTGGATACTTATGCTGCGTCTCTGAATTTTTTATGGCTATTATTTCCGGGGACCTCTTTGTAATGTATATCATAGTCTCGGAGAAGATTCTGAAGTTCAGAGGGGACTGTATGAAGGGCGCGCAGTCAGTTTTATGTACAATTTAGTAAGCAAGGATTCCATTCTTGTGACTGCTTGGAGTAGTGGTCAATTGCAAATAGATGCTTTAGCTGATGAAATACAGCCAGTTTGGAAAGTAGCTAGTGCACCTCGTGTTTGTGTCGATTCGCACGATCATATACTCGCTGCTGCCATGATTTGTGAATCAGTTCCAACTGGTTTCTCCATTTTGAAGTTTGATCAACCCCAGAACCATATGGCGTGGTTAGGGCATCCACCTCCTTTGTTGAGGCTGGCCATCGTGGATTTAGCTTTGCCAAAGAAAAAAGATTTTCTCATTTCAATATTTGCTGATCCCATTGTTGGAGAAAGAATATATTGCCTTCATGATGGAGGGATATATTCTAATCTATAGTTTTGCATTTTCTTCCCTTCACAAGCCAAGCAAGTGGCAAGGAAGAGCTGATGAAAACTCCGTCCGTGTATGCTGTTATTAGTACATGCTCAGGAAAATTCTCCTTATCATCTCCTCTTCATGGTTTCTTGGCTTTGTCAGATTCATTTGGGAGTTCATGGGTCATGGGACTTGCTGCTTCTCAGGAATGTATTGTGCTACAGACGGAGACCTGGAATTTGTTGCTTTCTCATACTAAAGAAAAGGGGAGGTCACCTGTCCGCTTTGAAGAGCTAAAAGAAATGGACACCCCTGCTATTATCAGCAAAGAACTCCTTGCTGGTCCTAAGGCAGTCATGCTTCCCCTTCTGCACCTAACTTACACTCTGTGACTGCTGATTCTATTGAAGGAAGGGCAACTCTTCATCAATATTTCAAGCTTTTTCATGAAAATTACGTGGAATATGCACACAAGGTAACAAGCGTGCCAATATCTCATTCACGTTAGTAATTCATGCTTGCAATTGTTATTACTTGAGCTAGAAACTGTCTTCATCTTGAGAAGACTTGTTTATATTACGTGTTTGAACTTGTGCGGAAAAAAAAAATTGTTATACTGTCGAAACTCTTTTGGATTAAAGGTCTGAATTTTAATGATACTTTTTGTTGGAATTATGCTGAAAAGACATTCGAATTGAATGCCACTCCTGTTCATGTTAATGGAGCATCCAAGGAACTTCCTGTTGATTGTTTGACTGACCGATGCTGTTTACAGAAGCATCACTTCTCTCTAGAATATTTACAATTAAGGTGCTTGAAGACGTGAAAAAAGGCAACTTAAAAATATATCGTATTGACAGTCAGCACTCTCGCTTGCGAGCAGTTCAGCTTCACGGTTCTTTAGAAGAGCGCTTAGATAACTTGAAAAGCTTGTCGGTATTAAACAAAAAGCCGCTGTCAAAGGCAGAGCAAGACTTCAAGTCAGAACTTGGTAATTTATTTCTGAGTTTCCACATCACTGTTGAAATCTCTCTCAATTCTTGATCAGAAAGAACCAATTATCATTTAATTTGTTCATGTTAATATTGAATGCTTCTTAATTATTCCTATCAAGCATTACGGTAAAAAAAAAAAATGCTGTTGAGATCAAGACCAGCTGTTCAGATATAACTTTGCTTGCAAGTGATTGTAAGTTCGAGTGTCATGGGGATGGGTTTAAGGAAAAGTAGAGCTACTTTTCTAATCGAAGAATAAGAATGAAGACAGAAAGAAAAGCAAATTCAGTGCTTGTCATTTATTATTGGCATGCTCCTTGTACAACTTTCATCTTGTCCAATGTTCGGGACATGTATTAGAAATTGTGTAGAGGAGGCAATAAAGATATATAAACTTAAGGGGATTTCTGTAAAACTTGACACGAACTTTGCAATGTAAACATTATTTATTTCTAAGATTCACACGTGAGGGAAAATTTTGAACCTCATTGGAATATCAAGACATCAAAAGTGAGCTTATACATGGATGAAGTGACAACCTAATTGTTTGAGTTTTTGGGTTAAAATAGGGCTCTGAACACGTGTATTCACTCTTCTTTGTGACAAACTCCTTACTGCCTGATCCAGAATTAGTGGTATTTGAATGAAAGGTATGTGGATCCTGGGCACTATTTGGAAGTGAGTAATTTTAAGGTGTGGTTGCTGTTGGTTAGAAAGGTGACATTTTTCTGCCCTTGGAATTGTGTGGAAACATGATTGGTTAATTGCTATTGAGAATAGTATGTGTGATCAAAACACGCAAATAACGTGACAGAAGAGAAAGGCTATTGAAAATTAAAACATGTGTGGACAGGATTGCTGGTAGTGGAAGCTTAATGTGTGAAGGGATAGCTACTTGGGGTTCATAGGTGAGGGAAAATCATCCTACATCAAAAACCAAGACACATGGAGTGAGTCATGACTTGTGAAGGAACCAATAGCCTATAGCTTAAGCTTTTGGGTCAAGATTCAAATCTAAACATGCATATTAGCTGCTTTTATGTGGACTCCTTGGGATTACAGCATTCCACTGTCCTACGAAAATTTACCCATTGTCTAGACTGTGCAAACAAAAAAGGAAAATAAAACATTAACTTTTTATTTGGGGACAGCCTCTCCTACCCAATCCTCTAATCACATGATTGAATTATTGTTGTGTAATTTAATTTGAATCATGAAAATTGGCATTTGCTACTTAAGACCTGTTTGGCATGGCTTTTATGTTTGCTTTTGCTTCTTGTAGAAGAGCTTTTGNGAGAGAATTAAACAAATAAAAATGAAGTTATGCCAAAAAATGCCTGTTTGGTATCGATTAAAATTCAATTAAAATTGAAAATGTAATCGTTATTGAGTCCTACTCGTCTAATAAAAGTCAACAATAACGATTAATTTTTCAATTTTAATCCGATTTTAATTCTACCGAACATGTCTTTAATTTTTGTTTGGAAACTAATTTTTAAAAGAGCTTCATATTCCGGAAGTACTTTTAAAGAAAGTTATATTGGATCAGCTTCTTTTAAAAGTTTTTTTAATTAGAAAAAATACTTTTATAAAATTAGCCAAACATGTTCAGTTTTTAGGTCTCAAAAGCTCTTTTTGACTTTTCAAAAACCATATCAAACAGGCTCTTAATTTCTTTTCATATAGATGTTATACTTTGTTATTCATTTCGTGAAAAGAAGAGTAGCCCCATATCCTTCTAACCAATCTCCAAAACTCGAATATGCATCTGAGAATAATCTTCCTTCTTCAACTTTTTGATAACAATGCAGATAGATTTACTGGAGTGGAGATGGATGCTTTGCACTCTTCCATTGAAGCTCTGAATGCACGGTTGAGAAGACACCTACAGTCTCCACAGACCAATTTCTCTAATCAACAAAGACAAAAGTCAAGGAGAATGGCAAGTCGAGTTCAAGAAGGTGAAGTATCTCAACTTAAATCTTCTCTTGCCAAACTGTCGCTTCTGAACCCTCTGAAAATTTATCAGTCCAGCAGGCAGTTAAGGTGGACACTGTTGATTTGGAATGTTAGTTTGTTGCCTTGTTATGTTGTAGTTTTGGAATAATTTTAGATATCAAGGTATTCTAGTCCACAGACAATCAGTCCAAGGCATCAAAACAAGGGTTGTACTCTCAGGATCGCAAATCTTCCTTGTGGATTGCCATGGTTTGTAGTATAATTTTTGATGCCAAGGATCCTTAAAAGAAGCAATAGCGGAGTATACTTTTATAATTACTCAAGTAATTTTTTTTTTAATGATGGCATGACCTTTTGAGAAAGAATTGTGCTATTCATACAATGTTTTTGTACAACATTGTTGACAATGTTGGTTGTGGCAAAATAGTATTGATTGAAATGATAAATTGTTTTTCTAAAAAGTCTAACAACAGCATGCAACATGGTATGTTGTCAAAATTATTATACACCAAGTATTTTTCTTTGATAAATATGAGAAATGCTAGAAAAACATAAGGATTGACATAAGGGTTGACACAATTGTCAGATGGCGGTCCCCTATTGGGAGGGCGCCTTGGCCCGCAGACGCCCCCCCAATAGGGGGCCGGCATTTGGCAATTGTGTCATGTAAAAATTTTGTATTGGATTGATTAACCATAAAAAGAATGTTTGCCTAATCAAAAAATCTTAATTAATACATTTTCAAAATGGTTAATTATATTCACACTACAATTTTTATTTCTTGCGCCACATTTTAATTATATTTAAGATTGTTAATCTTTGTTCAATATAGTAGTTATATCCCTAACAATTTTTCATGTCTTTCAAATCCTTAATACTTTTTATTAGATAATACATCTTATATTTGATAATAATATTTTGTCCAAAAGTCTGTTAAAATGGCGTAAAATAAGTTATTTTTTTTCATCATATTTTAAAAAACAAATAAATAAAAAATATGAAAAAATATTTTTTTCGTCATTTTAAAACATGAAACAAAATATTTTGGTATAAATCATCATCAAAGACGAAACATACTAATTAACGAAAGGTTAAATATAAGAATTCGAAGGAAAAAAGTTAAGGAAATAATTATTACAATGAACAAAGATTGGAGGAACTTAATCGCAATTAAAATGTTGTGTATCAAATAAAAATTGTGGTGGCAATATAACCACCCTTTCAAAATTCCTATATGTTTACCCCATCATCAATCTAATGAGTCGCAAGTCAATTAGTCTCCCAGTTATGGGTGACTTTTGTGGTTTATGCGCAACCCAATTTAGGGTTGAATTAACCAACCCAATTTTTAAAGGCAAATTGTGGTTTATATGCCTTTAAAGTGAAAGTTTTGGATCCCAAACTTATTGACCAAAATAATCACTACAGGAGTAATTTATCGCTATAGAAGTTTAAATTGTACATGATTCACGGTTACAAGGCAAAATTGTCAAATTTATTTCAATTCACTTGAAAGCAGCATAACTTAATTCTCAAATTCAAATGGGTTATGGATCCAAAATCATACTACGTGAAATGTTGGGGAGCCCAAACCCTAATTTACCCAATTTTTAACTATGATCGACATGAATTCTCAACTATATAAATTTAATTCGTAAAGACTTTTTATGCACGGAAGGTGAATTGTCATGCTTTGATATTTTAGATGACGTCATGCATCACACATATTATAATTCTAATAATAGTATATGTAGGAATAAGAAAGATCAGTCGAAGATCCTTCCTCTTTCTTTTTTGGAAAGAAAATGAGGGTTCGATATATGATTTATCATTTATGGACGTTGATAAGTACATTATCATGAATTTTTCTACATTATTGATTTGAAGTCTCCCTCAGCATAGGTGCTTCCACAAATTGTTAAACATGAATCGACCTTTTGTATGAGACTTTCCTTTAATTTGACTCTGAGATCTTCTAGCCTGAATGTGTTCGATGTCTACAATGGCATAAACTACTTTTATTTAATCGAGATTGCTCGTCCCGAGTTCAAAACCAATCCCCCTCCTCTCAAGTCCCACCCCAACCCCACGTGGGTCCTGCCTCCTCTTATATTTGTAAAAGTAATGATATTGAGTCCCCCCTTGTGCTCAACACCAGTTTAAGTGGTAACTAAATGACATTAAACCCCTATTTGTGAGCGATTTTTGTCCCATTTTGAACAAATATTTGACGGTTAGCAATTAAACATGGGTCTCATTGTTGCCGCAATTATTTGACTACCCCATAAATAAATTATCAAAAACGACATTCTCTTAAGAAGAATGAATTAAATGAGTAGATATGTCATTCTACTTGGTCCGATCAATAATTGCAATTGCTATGATATTAGCATACACTATGTCACGATAAAAAAAAACTTGCTACAAATTGAATAAACTAACACGAACAGTGTTGATAGCATTATTGTATTTGTAACAGGAGAATGAGTCTAGTGTCACATTCGTAATTATCCCAAGCCAATAGAACAATTCTCAAGATTTCGTAACTTTTAAGAGAGATTCAAACAACCAAAAGCCCGTTAGTTGTATTAATGCTACCCCACTCTCATCCAAATCCGAAACTTGAATCGTCCCTGAGATTCCCCAAGCTTTTCTTCAAATTTACACTCATTGCCACTCCCTTCCGATCTTCAAATCTATTCGAACTAGACCTCGCATTTCTGCTTCATTTCCCCCTCTTTTCTCCATCTACATTTACTCAAATATATAATACGCAGTATTTGCAGATTAATGTTCCCTCTCTGGGTCTGACAACATTTTAACTGGTTTAAAATGTTTCTTATTAAAGGAATGTCGAATGCGGAGTGGGGATTGCTTTTTCAGATGAGTTTCGTTTCAAATTATTTAGCTTGATTCTCGATCTGCGAAGTTAGCTTTTTCAATTTATTTGTCAAGAAATTGGTCTGGAGAAATACAGGGTTTTATGGAACTTGAATGGTTCAGAATGAGGATGGAGAGTTGAGGATCGTTTTTTTACTTTTTAGGGTTTGGTTATTTTTTCTATATTTATTGGGATGAATCGGAGTTTTAGGGCACCGGAGAGGGAACAAATGGGGAATCTGAGACTGAAGGAAAACAGGGATGACGAGCTGGCATTGTTTCAAGAAATGCGTAAACGCGAAAAGGAACGGAATAATCTTCTTCTACTCTACAACTCCGACGAGTTTGACGTTCCACATGGTATTAAAAAATTTAATTTTGTTTAATTTTTTGTTGAAAATTGTTCTATTATTTTATATGGCAGTTTTGGTGTTATGTGATGAGGTCTCAATTAGTTGTTAATTAATTGTATGATGAATCTATTTGGTGGATTTTGGTTTCAAATTTATGTAACTTTTTGACGTAATCTGATGTGCTGTTGCTCTTAAAAAAATGATTAAAGTTTTTTTGTTTGGTGACTGACACTGACTTTGGATTCTTACATGAGATTGTGAAATACTCATTTGAAGTAAAAAAATGATAATAATATCCTTGAAATTTACCTTGTCTGAAGTTTTTGATTATTTAGTGAATTAATTTTATTATTCAAGTATTTATTTTTCTTTTAATTATGACTCTGTATCCAGGATCAAAAATCGGTAATATAACTGCAACTACACCTGCACCTGTGCGGAAGACTGGTGCTGATGAATTTCTTAATTCTGATGGGGAAAAAAATGACTATGAGTGGTAATTTTTTTTTTTTTTTTATCTCCACAGCTTTTATTTTTATACCTTCTAAACTTGTGTGCCGATTGTGATTTTTTTTTTTTTTTTTTTTTTTAAACTTTTGTAGTGTTGATGTCCTTCAATAGGAAATAAATTAATTTAATTCGTCTTCATGAAGTGCTTTTATTGTACATTTGTACTTAAACTCCTTTTTATACTTATTTTGAAAGACAGTATCTTTTGTTGACCTTCTTCTTCCCATAAGAATCAATCTGATGGTTTTCACATTTTTAACTGACCTCCACACACCATCTATAGGATAAATTTCAGCTTAATAATGGTGGCCTTTTTCTATAAGATAACTGATATTTCTTAGGGTTGACACACAATGATGTTCACAAGTTCCATATAGTTCGCTTCTCAATCCAACACCATAAGATAATTTTTTTGTGGAAGGTTTTCAATTTTATATACATCATACTTGCTACTTATTATTAGCTTGGAATGTATGCGTCTGTACCTGCATACTCGAGTGCCTTAAGGATATTAGTACATGGAGTAACTTAGTAAATTATCCAAACAATAATTTTCTTTATTCTTTATCCTTGAGTAATTTAGTCAAATACTGCTGAATAATCTAGATAATTATTTTTCCACTTTATTATTAGCATAGCAAGGTGAGATGTAAGGAAATGAATATATATTTATATACACACACACAATTATGATATTAAAGCTCTGCAAGTCTTCTTTACCAATGAGCATAACTAGAATATGCAATGTAGCTCCATAATAGAAAGCTTAAACTACACTAGAAAAGGCTGCTGGCGAAGTTCGTTTCTTTTCCTCAAGTTCATCTCTATAAGTTGATAAATCTGAATTGTTACCAATAGTAATTTTTCTTGGTTTAAAGATGTTGTCTTCATGATTAAATACACGTTATCTATACATATTGCTGATATTGATTATGTACTTTGGAAATCATTTGGGCTATGTTAAATTAGAAACAAAAAATTGAGTGTCCCAAATTTATATTTTGTGCTGTCAGATGTCTTTGGGGCTAGGACTTGATTTTCTTGAGAATTCTTGATTGAATGTAAAGTTTCACTTTGATTTCAATACAGTCATTCAATGGCACTCATAAAAGTTCTCGTGTTTTCAGGCTTTTAACACCTCCAGGCACTCCTCTTTTTCCTTCACTAGAGATGGAATCGCAGAAAACTGTTAGGAACCAGCTGGAAGCTCCGAAAGTTCGCCCCGCAGCTCTGAAATCTAGAGTAAGCTAAACATAGTAGCATTCTGTTAAATTATCAGTTGGAATGCAAAATTAGTTGTTGTTCATGTTTCTATAGGATAGGAGTTTGGTCGTTCCTTGTGCATAAGGGGCGCCAACACCTCCTAAAATTCAAGGGCTGTGTCCTGAAAGTTCATAGCTTAGAGTGCATAGTTACCAATATGTGTAAAGCAAATATGTAGTGTGAATTGACAAAGATCATGTGGCCAACATGTTCTATAAAATTTGAATCACTACATGAAAGAAGCAAACAGATTTTAGGAAATCAGCCTCTAAAAAGGCAAAGGGAATAAATATTCTTATATTACATTTAGTTATATCTAATTTCGTTAAAATCAGCTGCATAGTTATAGTCTATAATCCTCTCCAGAACTAATAGTGCAGTGTGATAAATTCACCTTTAATTGCACTAGGAGCAAACCCATTAGAAGCCCTTGAGAGACTATTCTAATTTAGCATTTTTTTAGGGTGTATGGAGAATTATCTGCAAAAATTATGAAATAATTTTTTTCTGCATCTTGTTTCTATGGTTGAAGCTAGCAAACTCCCAGCCTGAGCAGGCTAGTAGGAGCAATTTATTATCTAGACAGCCAACTTCATCTCTTGGATTAAATACTTCAACTGGAGGACTCCGCAGGCCCTCTTCATCTGGGGGTCCTGGATCAAGACCTGCAACACCAACTGGGCGTCCAACACTGAGCTCAACATCTAGATCCACCTCAACTTCAGCATCTGATAAACCTACATTGTCCACTTCTTCTAAATTAACCTCTGCCACATCATCTAAAGCAATATCGACCACATCATCTAAACCTTCGAGATCTGCAACACCTACTTTCCGTGCCACCTTGCCTTCGGCTAAGCCCATAGTTCCACCGAGATCTTCTACACCTCCCTCAAGGTCTACCGTAAGATCCTCAACACCTACAGCCAGACAATCTTTACCTGCACCAAAGTCCATGTCAAGGGCAGCAACCCCGACTCGTAGGACATCATTGTCAAGTGCCCCAGTTAAGTCCCCAACCTCTTCTTCAGTTATAAAGCCTGCTACCTCTACAGCAAAAAATCCAGTGCCGGCACTGTCTAATTCTCCAACTATGAGGCCCAAACCATGGAAACCCTCGGACATGCCTGGATTCTCCCTTGATGCTCCACCAAATCTGCGGACATCTCTGTCTGATAGGCCGCCTTCTGTCACAAGGGGTAGACCTGGAGGACCGAGTTCTCGATCTTCATCTGTCGAACCCATTTCAAATGGAAGGGTTAGACGACAGTCATGTTCTCCAGCAAGAGGACGACCTCCCAATGGCATTACTCGTAGCAGTGGAAGCTCTGTCCCCGTGCCTGCTGTAAATCGATTGCATGCCAAGGCTAATGACAACGTGAGCCCTGTTCTGTATGGAACTAAAATGGTTGAGAGGGTAATAAATATGCGGAAACTGGCTCCACCCAAGCAAGATGACAAACATTCACCAATTAGCAACTTATCTGGAAAGTCCTCATCACCCGACAGTTCAGGCTTTGGGAGAACGCTTTCAAAGAAATCGTTAGACATGGCAATAAGGCATATGGTGTGTACACTAATCTCATCTTTTGATATTCAATTGATGCAATAATTACTTGTAATTGTGTTGAAGTTGGTGGTTTATCATTTAGTGAAATCGTGCGACTAAATCAATATGTGGTACTTAATATAAATTTATGCAAGGTCCCCTTTTTGGAGAATTAATTTTCAATTTTTGTGGTCCAGGGCATAAGGCGAACTGTTCCAGGCAATTTACGCCCACTAATGACTAATATCCCAGCTTCCTCCGTTTATAGTGTGAGATCAGGGCATACCAAAAGCAGGACAGTTAGTATGTCTGATTCTGCACTTGGTACAAGCAGTGCTAGTTCTGAAGTGAGCGTCAATAACAATGCCCTTTGCGTGGATGGAAGTGAAGGGGATGATGATGTTAGCAGTGATAGGCGTCCCCGATCTCCTGCCAGCATACGTAGCAGGAGATGATTGTCGATGCCATAATATACATGTATTAACTGTTGACTTTATTCCGAACTTCTGGTTAGAAGCAAATTGACAATTGATAGGCAATCATTCTCCACTATAGAAGGTTAGTTATATTCGAATTCACGAGTTAGATGTAGAAAGTGAAATATTTGTGTCATTATTAGAAACTTGGTTCATATGCTAAACCTTCTTCCAGTTTATTGTTTGTTATGAACGTGTAAACCCTTATCTCGGGGACATTAAGATCAATGCTCACTTCCTTTTTTTTTTTGGTCATTTTTTTAATGGTAAATCCTGTCTTCAAATTTGTATGTACTAATACTATGGCATGTTTTGCAAATACTCAATTGGCACAATTTCTTAAGGTGGAAATGGAAAAGAATTTGCAAAAAAAAAAAAACTTGCTTGCTGTGCGCTGATAATGGATCCGATTACAGGATCAAGTTGTCCCGTTGGTTTTGTCCAGATGGTGTGAGAAAGTTCAGATAAAGGAAGAAACTGCAAGTTATTGTACTCCATATTTGATCAAGCTATTATAGTCTATTAAGAATTTAGTTGCTTTGGATATTTTAATAGACATCAATGAACAATAATGAGTAGTGAAAAAAAATTCATGTAGCTAATCTCAAATTGAGTAAACATAAAGCAAATTGTCTTTAACTACCCCGCAAAGCATATGTACTTGTTCTTTGAATAATGTTTATTTATCGTTTGTGGATATCATCATTGGCTTGGGTGGTTATAGCTCCTTAATTCATTGTTCAATGAAGTTGTGATGCATTTTAGTGAATTAAGAGGTTTCCGGTTACTTGGACCGATGATGATCTAGATTAATAATAAGTAACATTATTTTTGTTTGTATCCATGGACATGGATCGAATTTGTAGGTATACGTATTCTATAATTTGACAACATGAAGGATGGCAAAGAAATGGATGTTGGGAGTAGATGGGATATTATAAAATATTATAATTCTTGTTTAAAATTGTCATAGATGATGTGCATTAAGACGTGCATTAATTGTTAAGCAATCAATATCAATAATTAAGCATATAGTTGAATTATCATTATATCCACCAGGAAATAATATTCATGATCTAAGAATAATGTTATTCATAATGACTAAGTTTTTTGTTTCTGTACTGTCTTAACTAAAATTATAAAGTGAATTGAACCTGCCATGAATCGTCGTCGTATTAGCCTATGGAATCATGTTGTAGTTGGGCTAAATTCTTGAAAATTATGATGGACAAATAAATAAATTAAAAGTAAATGTCATCAGTGGATCTTTATTGTGCATCTATGGCAAATAATTATAAATAGTTAAAAAGAAAAATTGGAACTTTTTGTCTCCAACCTTTGTAATATGGCACTAATTTCACCATAACTTTTTTTCAGCTCCAGACATACTTAGTCTTTCGAAAACATATAGAACTAGTCATTCCATCCAATTTAGCTGCTAAATCAAGTAAAAAGAAAGAAACTAAATAAAAAAAGATAAAAGAAAAATTGTAACGAAAGTTTTAAATCATTTCGGAATGAACAAATAAATCTTCACCAACCAGTCCATTCCTCAACCCAATTCACCACACAATGCCAATCAAACCATCACCACTACCCTACCACTCACCTAAACCCCTCCTCAAATCCACGCCAAACTGCCCTACCATTGAATTACAGGTTCTTCAAATGGAACCGCTATTTTCATCCATCAATATTACATATCCACGTCACTCTAATCTATCACTATTGAAATTTTAAATTTGGGATAATCGCAACA
Source organism: Fraxinus ornus (assembly GCA_903798235.1). Taxonomy (NCBI): domain Eukaryota; kingdom Viridiplantae; phylum Streptophyta; class Magnoliopsida; order Lamiales; family Oleaceae; genus Fraxinus; species Fraxinus ornus. Next base: position 20,485 of record CAIGRF010374234.1, on the reverse strand, counting down.
AAAGTCCCAAATCTTTAAAATACTAGCAGACTTTTTTCGAACCTTTCATTTGTTGCAACCGTTACTCCGAAAATTTCCAAACGATGCAGGTGAGGCCCTTTCGGACAGTTTTCATCTACAATCCCGTCAGTTGACAAAAAAATTTAACTTTAATCACATTTTTAATATTTTAAAAAGGAACAAAAGAGTAACTTTCTATTTATCACATTAAATAATTAAATTAAAAAATAACAAATAAGACAAAACAAAACAATCCTCTTCTTCCCCTCACCCCCTACCCCCACCTCAAACCCAAAATTAGCCACCATACCATCGCCGCCACCATCCATCCCATCACATGAGGTGGAAAGCTTGTATTTTTGTTTGCTACTACTCTCAGTCGAAGGAACCATCGAAAGGTCCGAAAACTTAGTGGACAAGCTTAGAGCGATAGTAGACGAAGTGAGAAGTAAATCGACAGATACTATTAAGGAAAATGGAAGATGTCGCTAAATCGATGAAGATGTAAGGCAAAATTTTGTTGAATATACAAACCAAATCGAGGAAAATGGAAGATGCTACAGAGATGAAAGATGCCGCTAAATCCAAAATCGAAAATGGAAAGTTCTTTACAAGAGGTGCAAAATTCTGTTGAATTTACAAACCAAATCGAAGGGGTCGAGAGAATATCCTAGAAGTTCAAGACATGAATTCACGTGGAATTCATTGTACTTGAATAGACTATAATGGCCATTGTAACGCTTCTTTACTACTTGTTGGGTTCTGTTTACCAAATTTTGGTTTCAATAATGCTATTTGTACATAAGGGGGTGACAAAAAGGTTGACAAAATGCCATTTGTCAAATGGCATTTTGTCAACCTTTTTGTCACCCCTTTTGTACGTGTAGCATGACTCTTTTGGTTTTACATGGCTTGTATTTTGATTTTAATTTGAGATTCGAGGNTACTCCAACATACGTCATACACGCTAAGACGGCTAAATGTCTAAAGGCTTAAGATGTAAAGTTGGATTCATTTTCTCATCAAATGCTTGAAATGTACACAATTTTCATTTATGGGTTCCGGTACCTATCTGGACTAAAACTCTTAAACTGGAGATGAACTTCTTTATTTAAATTTTGTGTTCAGATTAGACTTTCATTCCAATTCAGCTTCACATGGTGCCATTTTTCACTTTTTTGATAAAAACGAAATTAATTTGAAACTCTTTTTTTCATTCAAAAATGTAAATGAATAAAATTATCAAAAGAAATTAAAGGAAACGACTGGTATAAAAAAGGAGCCCTAATGAGACTAGAGTAAACATTAATTATATGCTAGGAAATAAGAAATTACACCCATAAATGCAAGCAATCTTGAACAGAAAAACTTCTGCATATGAATTGAAATCCCTCACTCACCAGCACTAAAACACCTAAATAAAAACAATTTTAGAAGCTAATCTAATTTATTTTTAAGTTTTGAGTACCATACCATCCAAGAAAAGAGAAGGCAACAGGCAAGACCAAGGCCTGGAATCCCAAACCAGCATTCAGATTATGAAAAGCTGCATAATGTGCATTCCCATTGCGTGATTCTGTAATGGGAAGCCAAGCATCTTGAGGATTCAGCTTCGTCAAATGCCCCACTTCCTCCAAATACCCCTTCATATTTGTCAAAACCCTCTTCATGGGTGTCCCAATGGGGCTCAAAAACCTCGGCGAAATGAACGAAGTCGGTGTCCATGACTTGGCCGTGCTGGACTCCTTCCTCGGCGACCGTTGACCGGACGGCGTCAATATCTCCGGCGTCGACTCACGTGGGGTGGCAGGTATTGATATTAGTTCAGTCTCTGGCCTTTCTTCCATGACTGATTTTGCAAATAAAAAGTGAAATAATAATTGGGGTAATGGCCTAATGGGTACTGTTTTTTGTTTTGTATTCTCAGTGTGGAGCGGTCAGAACTCGGAATTCATAGACTCAGACAAGTGAAGAATAATTGAACTGCTGACTGACTGATCATGCAAATGGTGAAAATATATGTTACAAGGGACCATTAAAAACGAAAAAATAATATATACTGCTAGGTTCATTATTATTTATACTATTTTTTGTTTGGTATAGCTTTAAAAGTTGGTAAAAAAAATTCAAATCAAATCAACGGTGAATGTTAATTAGGCATTATATGCCATTAGTAACTTTTCAACTATAAATTTCTTCAATTTTTTTTATCAAAATTTACTGAAAAATCAGAATTTTAGCAACGAAGGGCTACTGACGCCGGACAGAATATCAATTATTTTGCAAACTGATTTCAGCAGATAATTCACATGGAAGAACACAAGAAAAAATGCCAAAAAAAAAAAAACAAGAAATCTTTATTATTTCCTTCACCACTCGAAAACAGCCCACAAGTCGACCTATATAGTTAAAAAATAGTAATTATCGAAATTTTACCAAAGAATTTCATTAGTCATACCAAAAGAAAGTACGTAATAAAAAAAATAATATCCCAAAAATTTGGCTCAAATCGAGCTCATAATCTCTTTCAAAAAGACAAATGAAATATTACCAAAAAAAGAAAAAAATAACTAAAATTGTGGATTCGGAAGGGAAAACAGTGGAATTTAACCTCGAAATCGATGTGCACAGAGTGAAGTTGGGTGACCACGACGTACGTGCCGAAAAGAGCTTTTCGAATTGGGGTCATAGCTCGATTCTGATAACTGTAGCCAAATACCAAAACGTGTCAAAAAACTGTCCCAATTAGGAAAATTCGTCAATTATTTGCCATTTTTGGGCTGATTTGCCACCTCAGCGCCATCAACGAGCTATCGGACAACTCGACATCATCTGACTCGAATCCTCCTACATCAGCTACTTATACCCTAAATGGGATTGTAGTGTTTAATATTGTATTACGAGAGTATTTTCTAATATCATTTTATACATTATATCAATACTGGATCGTGTTCTACAAAATTAACGAAAGTATTAAAATTTGTGAGTTGGTTAGTCTTGGTGAAAACTGAGATTTTGAAGTGAAGATACGCTTTTTTGGTATTTTTTTCGTGTTTTTTTTAATGGGTTTTACCTTGCACGATTTAATCACGTTATAAAATATGTATGAAAGTTATGTTAATATGCAAGTAAGATAAAGGACATTAGTGTGATATTGCAGTGTATACTAAATACAGGCTATGTTTAAGCTCCATTTTTATTTTTATTTTTTGGAAAAAGAGATAATATAAGGGTGTGTTTGATTGGGAGGAAATTCCATGGAAAACGGTTTCCATTTTCGGAAAATGTTTTCCTCCGTTTTTTTTTTTTTTTTTTTTCAATTGAAAAAAATTCTAGATACAATCGTAAAAAAATTTATCACTTTTATTAACAATTTCCATGCAAAATAAAGTCAAACGAATGATATTCGGTATGGTAATTTATTTTTATTTTTTTTTTGCAGAACAAATTCTAGACCCAATGGTAGAAGAAATTATCACTTTAATCGACAATTTTCATAAAAAAAAAAACGAAGCCAAACGGGCACCAAACTTTCAACATTTTTCATGAAAAATTATACTAATCAAATATAATTAATTACAATTCTCAGTAAAATAATTTATAGGCAAATCAATTCCCTGTAAAACATTTTATTTCCACCTATTTTCCACCTTTGTAATCAAACGGACCTTTAGTAAAATTATACCTATAAAAATTAGGGAAAATTGCACTAGAGGTCCCCACCCTTAATTTTTGAGCAATGTGTTGGTCCCCCAACCTTTGAAAAGAATCTAATTGGTCAAGTTGCACAGTCGGCGAGGAAGGCAACCCGAACCTCTATTAAATCGTCATGTGACCCTCCCGTGTCTAACTTTATGAAGCTAAATTTTGTTTCCCAACTAGCGACGGTGTCTAGAATTTTGAAATGATGCATATTTTTGTAAGGGTCTAATGACGATTTAACGGAGTTTTGGATGCTTACTATAATTGCGATCTGACGTTGGCAGATTTCATGGGCCTCGTGGGGTGGAAGTAGCGATGATGGAAGCAAGTTTGGAGAGAGACAAGGACCTCATCATTCTTTAAGACCTACTTATACTGATGATGGTGATGATTTTCGTTTTTTCGTTTAAATGATGGCCCCAAATAGTTTAGGTTTTGTGCCGAAACAAAAAAGCGACTTTGATGGGGCCATTAAGCATCGACCACGAGTGAGAAATATTGAAGAGCATGATGGAACCTACAGACTTGGTTACCAGGAGTGAACGATAATGAATTTGATGATGACTACAAAGCAAAAAGAAGAAGATTTTGACTTGAGGAAAGAATATGAAACATGGTTTTGGATGGGAAATAACTGATGGGGGCATCAAGCATCGACCACGAATGAGAAATGTTAAAGAGATGGATGGGAACTACATACCTAGTGATCGGTTGTTGGACGATGAACTCTCCAGAGCTAAAAGAAGAAGGTTTTGACTCGAGGAAAGAGTACTAAACATAGTTTTGGTGGGAAATAATCGATGAAAATCTAAAAATGCCATGAATGTGCTGTTTCTGATTCAAGAATTATGAAACTGATACCAGATCTCTCATACGCATATCAACAGTTCTGATATGTACTTCGCTGCCAAATTATTATCCAGCGTAGGCCTGAAGATGTTTCGTTGTTCCATTCGAATTTAGTGAGGTTGGTTTCTCGGTTTCGAATTGTTTTTAACCCATTTTGGCACGCTTGGTATGTTTGACTGGATATGAACAGAGCACCCAAAATGCCAATACAAATCACTATATTCAGTTGGATCAAGTGCAGGAGGTGTGCATGGTCAGACATCTAGTAAAACTCGGATTTATAACAATTGATACACATTTGGTTTGTTTCTCTATTTATGCATAGTTATAACAATCGACCAAGGCATGACACGGATTAAAAGCTCAATCATCGGGTCATTGGTTCAACTATCAAGTCGTCAGTTGAACCACCAGGTCAAATCTGGTTTTATATATCCTTAATATTTTGAAATATATAATAAAGCAATAATAACTATTTTATAAAACAACAATTACATGTAAACTAGTAAATAACACATTATTATAGGAGAACAAAAGTAAAGAGGTGGAGATAATGAGATAACAATGTTAGAAATAGTGCTGTCAAAATAATAGTGCTATTCTGAATGTAATACAAAAGTTCAAAGGAAAACCTAGAAGATAATGGGCGCTAAGGTTCTTACAGATAGCAACTAAACTCCAGAGAGATGAGAGGTTTTACAGTTTACACCGTCTCACAAGCAAAATGACTATGCAACCCTTACAAGTAATACACAAATAACTACAAGAGTCATAGGTTAGGGACCAATTAAAAATAATTTGTTGACCTAACCAGTAAAACATTCCTTGACACACAACCCAACAATTTGATAAGATATTTACAGAAATACTACATTCTAATATAACATCAATCTCTTTCAAGTGACATAACTAAGAATTCTGTTCAACTGCAAATAATTTATTGGCTATACAACCCTTGGAAAATACAAAGAATTCAATCCTATAAACAATGTTACACTACAAAAGAATCTTACTATTCACAACCGTGTGCAAATGTCCGATAGTGGAGAAACTTATCTGACAAGAATTTAAACATTTCTGAGTTTCAGTAGTGGCTGCACATGAGCACAGAACGATTCTATACAAAAATTTGGGGCTCTGGCTAGGCCACACTGCCTTGTGAAAAGAATAATATCCTACACACCTTCGATTTTAACTATGTCTTTTCTGAAGCAGGGATGCCCTGCTTTAGAAACCATTCGGGCATATGGAATCTTTCATACAGAACAGGCCTTACGTCTTTCTGCAGATAGAGGTGCTTGAGAAGAGGAAGAATAACTTCCAAAAGCTGTTCAGCACGTAATGATAAAAGTTAGTCGTAAAGGTAGGCAGGATAATTGTGAGCAACAACAAACATATTGGTTGAGTAAAACATAAGTACCTGTTCATCATGTGGTTGTCCAGCAGAAAATGGAACGCATGGAATTCCATTCAAAGGTTGCAACAAGAAACTGAAAGGGTTGTTATCAACAATGACAGTTCGGCATAAATCCTTTGATAAGCACGATAGATCCTTCACATGTTCACGATATTCTCTGTTATGTATGCAAACAAATAAGGTTATCATCTTAAAACATATTATAGATTCATGTCTAAATGGTCGTGTATGATGTATGTATTAGCACATTTAAAGGAAAAAGACATTTCAGTAGCAAAAAAAATAAATTTGATGCCAATATGTCAAGCATCACATGAGGATGACTTGGGCTGTAGAGACATGTTTTACCTAGAACAAAAAGGTCCCCGTTCACCAGCGTGAAACAATCTTGGGAGAACATAACAGAAGGGGAGGGTAGACGCTAAGGATATCCTTGCTTTAAAATCTTCCAGTAAATCTAGCAATGCACCAAATGGAAGGCAAAAAAAAAAAAAAATGTACCAACCACAAATTTATTGGGAGAAAGGCTATGTTGTTGTTCTGGTGATTTGGTGTTCTTGAGTAAGGGGGCATTGGCAATAAGGTACAACAGCAATCAATTCCTGTACCCCAAAAGAAAGGAAAAAAAATAATAATAAAAATAAAGGTACAGTTTTCTGTTGGCCTTTGAAATCTTTATTTTTATTGAATATATTTTTAAGATCCATAGCTATAAGCAGAGGCCTTGAAATCTTGTGTAGTCTACATTTTTAAGTCTGACTGGAAGTCACGAAATAAAAGACATTATTATTAAATTACGTTTTCTTCAAGGTTAAGAACTCACATATCTCAAAATGGCACGGTTTTCGATAACGAATAGCCAAATAGGATTTGCACATATCACTCATTCAGTGCTTTCAAGTATGTTCAGTGCATTAAAAAAGGTTTCAGGTGTTAAAACACTATGGCTCTGTTTGAGCCCCATTTTACATTAAAATGAGTTTTGTAATAGTGTTTATTTTTTATTTTTTTTGTAAAATGTGTGGTTAAAAAGTAAGGAAAAATTTTGGATTTATGTGCAAAATTATTTTATTAAGAGAATGTGCAGTTGAAAATGAATTTGAGGAAAAATAAATTTTTAGAGCATGAGGAAAGAAGTTATGTAGGCAAGTTATTTCATATAACTTCTCATTCCTGCATGAAGAAAGCATTTTCATCTCATAAAGCCCTTCATTATTATGATCAAAATATTATTCCTTTAGTTCCAAATTGAATGACTAGGTTTTACTTAGATAGACTTTTCAAAGTGAAGCTTTAAATCTAGTTCAATTTTACTATTCCCAAGAGTCACACGATTCGAGTAGAATAGGTCAAAAGAGAGACACATATACCACAACTAACATGGATGCAGTTACACTGACGTTTAGGGTTTGTTTGAGGCCCATATTTTAGATAATATATTTTGGAATAATGATTTCTTGCGTGCTTAAAAAGTAGGAAAATGTTTTTGGTTTACGTGTAAAATTATTTTATTGGAAGAATGTGTGGTTGAAAATGAGTTTTTAAAGAACGGAGATCAAACAAGGTCATTAATCTATTCAGCAGAGATAGCTTTATGGTGAATCCAATGGTTAGCCAACTTCAAGTTCATGAGAATAATGCTTAGCTGCCTCTTGTTGTTCTCTTACTCAGGTTGACCAACTAATCAAAGAAACACGCCTAATACATTAACATAAATCAATGCCAAGACTACCACCTTACCATGAGGACACTACCACAAAGTGTAACTTGACAAACAATTGAAAACCTTCTTCCATTTCAGAACTGAAAAACCTAAAAGATGCCTCAAGAAGTAAGCATATCCCAAAACGATTTGTTTTTTCTATTTCTTTTTCAAAAAATTAATAATAATAAAAATTATATTTCATGGTGGACTCTGCGATGCAGAGCCCAAGACACTGAATTGCAGAGAGGCCCTTGATATTTTGGGGAAGTTCCGTTAGCTATGGTGGTTCAGTTGTCAGCTACTATGCTGATGAAGTTGGTTGTTGAAGCATTAAAAAAAAAAAAAAAACTTTCTTCATACTGCCTGGTGGTATGGGGTGTGCAAATGATCAGGAGCTGTATTTCTGGATTGCAATTGATTACAGGGTGGGAGTTATAGGAGATATTTTTTCTGGAAAAGATACGAGGAACATTATGCTGATCCAGTAGTAAAAAAATGGTAAGTTGGCATAATTTTGAGACAGACTAACAGGATTAGGAGACCATCAACTTGGAAAGGAAGGAGTAGTAAAAATTGCATGAATGCATATTCATGCTGTGGCCCTTCCTTCATGTATGACATATCAGGGTAGTGTTGGACTTCTGCAGAAAATATAGAGAAAAGTAACGGTTTAATGGTCTTAATGTGCTTATTGGATGCTTGTGCACTGCAAAATTCCATTCAGATTGATTCGGTTCAGAGATTTCGACTTGAGGTGTAACGCCCCAAAAATTTTAGAATAAAAATTTATTTTTTTTATATAGTATATTTTCAATATTTTGAAAAAAAAAATGAGGACTAAAATGAAATAGATTTTAAATTCCTATCTTATTTGAGCTAAATAATTATTTATGATAATGATAATATTTTGTGATTTAGATAGAGTTAGATTACAATCTTAATTTGATAAAGTTTAAAAGTAATCATAATTCTATCTTTTTAAATCAATTCTAATCCAAATTCTTTATATATATCGTTTTAAATTCTATGTGTATACAAACTCAATTGAAAATCTTAACTATAAATAGTGTGCAATTTTCCTACAATTCACCACCAAAGAATTTTACACAGCAGCTTTCATATAAAGCAGCTATAAATTCTTAGTATATTTTTTTTTTTCAAAAGCTCTTTTGATCAATCAAGGTAAGATACTTCTATACAAGTGGTTTGTTTCCTTATACTTTTATATTCAGTAATTTATGCATGAATTGCCAGTGGACTTTCGGGTTCTTTATTAAGAGATAAGAGATCTTACGGGAATTTAAGATGATCTAAAATGTGTCGCTTGGTCACCGATATACTCCATAAGAGAAGAGTGGTATGAAGTGTTTATCTCATTGTAATATAATTGTATATGAAAACTGCACATATACTCACTCTTACAAAATTTTACAGGTTAGTTTGGGTCGATTGAAACAATGGCGGGATGGTGATGCGACTGCCAAAAGGAATCGAAGAGATAAAACATTAAGTTTATTTTTTTCATTAAATTATTAGTTAATTTAATTTGTTCAAAGACTGTTATTTAATTTGTGATTATGTTTTCATAATGGATATTCCAATTATTTTTATTTAAAGAATATTATTTTATCATTCTGCAAAGAAATTGAATTTTTTGTAACACTCCAATATTTGTGAAATTTTTTGGGGCGTTACACGACGAAAATATGAAAGGAAGATGAGGAAGAAATTGATTTTCATAGAATCATTCCTAGAATACATAAGCATGGTGCAGTGTCAAAATGCATCATGCAATGCAAGAGGAAAAAAATAACAAAATTTAATTATTTGTGAATAAAAAAATGGAAGTCAGATCTCAACTTAGACTCGTCAAATTCTATTAGCAATCCAACATCCACTTTGGAAATTGAAAATAATTGCTATCAAACTGAATCTAGTTAGTCTAAAGCAAACAAAATTGAAACTCAACCCAAATCAAGACCTTTTTATTCTCCTATTCCAGAAATTTAGAAAACAAAGAATTCATTGTTTTTCTAACATGCCCTTGAATGCTGTAGGACTAAACAAGAAAATAATTCTCAGAACACTGCACCAGACTCAGAAATTCACTTGAGGTCTTGAAAGGCCACATGCAACTATTGACATAATTTATGAACACTCTAATTTTATTCAAGCTTCCCCTTTCTTGAACTCAAATGAACGGCCATATTAATGTGAAACCATTTTGAGGGGAAGAAAGGGGAGGTGAAGACTTCTACCGAGAGCCAATCATGACAACATAACATCATTCAACGTATAAACATAGTATGGTGTGACTTAATGCATGGAATCTAACTTCCAAGGCACAAAAAAAAAATGAAGGTTATGTTTATTTGAATTTTATTGCTAGGGGTCCAAACCTAACGCCTACCATTGAAAACTCGAATAAAATTCTCTAATTGTGCAACAAACAGAGTACAAAAAGAAGAGAATCTCAGTTCAAAAACTATCATTACAAAAGAAGATACAAAATTAACAAAAGCTTTCAAAAAATAATATATGTTTACTTCTCGGTTTCTCCCAACTGCTTTTTGGCACTGGAAGAAACGATGGAATAAAATGTCCAAAAATATTTTTGCAAGGCTAGACTAATTTGTCAAAAAGAATTTCCTATAAATATAAGCATTTTAGCATTTATAAGCAATATCAACATTTTCTGCTTATATGCATTGAAATTAACCCCTTAAAATGCTTATAAGCAATCCCAACAACTCTAATATTTGTTTCAACAATTATGACTAATGAGAGGAGTATAAATGCTAAAGTTAACATGCCCTTCGTGTCTTTGATGTTATTATAACACTGCAAGACATATATACCAGCGTAAATAATAGTAGATGCTTTAGTGCATCTCATGACTTCTGTACTTATATTTCGTTCTCTTTTCTCTTTCACTTTAGTCAAATTTAAATACATCTTAGAAATACATAAAGATATCTTGTTAATGATTAACAAGTCTTGTATAAAGAAAAGAATATAGGACAAGCTTTGCAATTGTATACATCAAAGACATTAAGCCATAAGAACAAGCAAAAATGGCATGAGAACTGTTACAAATTGACCACAGTACAGAAGCTTCTAAACTTACGTGCTAATTGTCGAAGGCCGATACAGCCTACGACTGAATCGATTTTCAGCATCTATTCTGTCAACAAGTGGTCTAGCATAGCCTGCAAGAATATAATAAATAAAATATTTAAAGAACGTGTATAATGATAGGAGTAAAGAAAATTCAGATGTTGTGGAAAATTGAAAAACCTTCAAGTCCAGCAGTAAATAACACAAGATCAGCAAATTCACTTAGTTGTTTTAGAAAGTCGTTCAATCCAGGACGTTCAAACACTGTCACATAGTTGATCTTAGGTTTGCCTTCAAATTCCTTGAAGCCCCATGGAGAAAAGGTGAAAGAAATATGAAATGTTAAGATTGACTGTAAAATTTTCTACTTTATCAAACAGATATGTAACGAACCTTTTCAGATGAGACGCATTCTAGTTCAAACCATTTCAAACCAGCTTCAGTGGCCTGAGAACGTATCATAGTAGGCAAACTTGACGCCTCATATGCACAGACCAGAGTTTCGTCCAAGTCAAGAACCACCTGCACACAGTAAATGGGTGAGAATGGATAAGCAATTGTATTTGGCAAGTAAGCATCTGTATACAGAAAAACTGTCAGTCTAATGACGATAATCAAGATGAACAATGTTTCTGCAGGATTTATTTAGTTGTTTATCTTATATCAGGTGGAAAGTTTACAAAGTCTTCATTATAACTCANCTCCCCCCCCCCCCCCCCAAACCCCCCCCAAACACACACCCCCACCACCCCCCCCCCCAACCCCCCCCCCCCCCCCCCCCCCCGGCACGGGAGAAAGAAGACGGTATTCTTGCATTTGATTGATTTCATAAGGCCATATCCCCAATATGTGTGATTAATTATATAAAAAATGTTTCTTTATGTTTCCATTTATTCCAGTCTCCAGCCACCTCAAGTACATCACATTTTTTCTTGGAGTCACTGGTCAACAAAAAGAGAATCAAAATTCAATGGATATGTCGCAATTAAATGGCGTGTAAAATTTCCGAAAATATGCCGTGTTACTTTTGTATCACAGAAATTACATTCTACGTTGTTAGTGAAATAAATTGAATCAAAAGGCTAAAAATCAACTCGAGCACTTCGTAAAGTCAATCATATACTTAATATTTCCATTATTAGATATATGCATTTAATGACCCTTTGATTGTAGCAATTGTACATAATCCTATAAAATAAGGGACCTCTGAAACATAATCCCATGAAATATCAATTGATTTTTTATATAGCTTTCTTGCTCAAGTATTAATATTGGTCATTATGGTATATAAAATATAAAATAAAATAAGATAAATTCTTATCTTTCTTCGTCTAATATGGTGACATAGAAGCTTTAATTCATGTTGAATTAGCTTGCCATCACTTTCAATATTATTTATAAGAATATTATGCTTTAAATTTGCTTTCCTGTCAGTCAGTGGATGGTATTCCCTTCTCTCCCTATGCATTGACCACTGGACCACAATCATCACTATAATTCTTGATGCTCGACCAAGCGGTCGCCTTTGTTCTCTTCTCAGTGTGATTTGGCAACTTTATTTTATGCCAGTTTTAGTCCTTTTCACTCTTGGCTTTGCCTGCACTCACTTGCTTTCTCCAGCCTGTTGGTAGCATAGGAATTTGCATATTTATCCATCCATTCTAGTTCTTTTACTATTGGACTTCACACTCTGAGTCACACCTTATTAGCCTTAGATGCTAACTTCCTCAAAGTCATTGACACCTCTTTCTCAAAGCTTTATTAATTATAAACACCATCTTCTTCACCATGTCCAACCTTAGCAACCAACTGTCTTCAGGACAAATAGTATTGGCAGCAACAATATTGGTCCTTGTCTTAGATTTTGAAGGGGCAAATTTCTTTGGTGGTTTTGTTTGAAGCAGCCTTTAGTTTGACACCAAGAACCAAGAGCAAGCTTTTTAACATAGATATTGCTATTCTATTTCTTGATTCAATGAATCTAGATTCCAACTAATTCAATTCCGAACTCAAGTTGGCTTCTGGGAATGTCAAGTTTAGGGATTTCGGAATCCCTTGATTATAGTAATAGATCACAATCCATTAAATATGAGATTCGTTATCTATCAGTCAAATTTATGACAATAACTAACTCAAATTTTTCACTTCTTTTTCTTTATGCCTATTTTAATCAAATCCAAACCATTTTAAATTCAAAACTCAAACTAAAAGAAAATACCGTTAGCTTCTCCAAAGACGAAGCATCTAGCACCCTCCCTCCACCGGCGATTGGAACAGAGGCCAGGGGTGGATGAGTAGGCGGCGAAGGTGGGTCTTCTCCAAACTCCGACAGCTCAACTACCGGCAAAGGCTTAAAATGAGGCGGAGCATGAGAAGCAGAAGAAAGGAAGGAGCCGTGACGCAGGCCAACATACGAGAGGACCTGAGCGAACGAAGGAGTTCCCCGGAGGATCGGAGCGAAGATCTGGAAGAAAAAGGCCAACCAGTTCAAGAGTGTCCTCCAAAGCTGTATTGTCCGTGGCGTGTAAACTTCAGGCGCCGCCAGTTCCGCCATCATAAATATATAATAATACTAGTTATTTTTGGAATCTGTATCTCTACTTCGGCCAGGGAATTATGGTGTACAATTCAATACAATACTGTAATTTTTTTTATTTTTTTATTTTTTTGCTGTGTTTATGAGAAATAGATAGATAGATAGAAAGAAAGAAAAAGCCGAGTGGTCAAGATGGAGGCTGTGGCTGTGGCTGTACCGGTGATGTCTAGAGAGAGAGAGGGAATGAAAATGAATGGGAGAGAGAGTTTGTGGCACGTGTAATGAGTGAGAGTGGGAGAAGATGGGCATTATTACATTTGGTCTTTTAGCCCCATTATTTGTCATTATTTGAATTATAATTTTTTGAATAGTTTTTTTTTTTTAAAAAAAATGTGTGATAAGTAAAAAAGAAATTGTTTTGAATTTACACGTAATATTATTTTACTGGAGAAAATATAATTGATAAGAAAAAAGAAAAATGAATTATAATTTTAATTGGTCCAAATGAAGGCTTAAATTTTTGGAACTCATGTTATATGAACATAAGGTTGACATAAAATTTGATACAATGTCACGTGACATTCCACCATTGAACAATTTAAAATATAGTCAACATTTTCATATAATCATCTATTGCCACATACAATTATGTCGATCTTTCTTGTTTGACATCCTTTGTGTTTTCAAAAATAAATTGGCGAGAAAATAATTTGTTTTAACTGGCGAATGATGTGTTACTACGTGACACAATGTAAATAATGGCGACAAATATGATGTACATGTAGAAATTCAAATTCAAATTTTAGCTCGTATTTGAAAATCATTATTACATAACTCTTTAATTTTATATTCATTTTCAATCGCATATTTACACAATAAAATATTTTACACGTAAATTCAAAATTTATTCATACTTTTTAACCATACATTTTCTAAAAAATTAATATTCAAAATTACATTTTTCTCAAAGTAATGGTTGTTAAATTGGGGCTTAGAAGTTAATAATTAATTTTAACTATATATTTTATGGATCTATAACTTTTCAACCATACATTTCATTAATTTTTATTAAAATTTATTAAAACTTTGATTTTAATATCTACCAAATGGGGTCTTAATCTTTTTTTGTTTCTGGTTATCAAATTTCACATGAAAGGGGAAAACATTATGATTTATAAATATACACAAAGCGAATCATCAAATCATTTCCTTAAAAAGAAGACATCATAATTATTGTGAAGAAAAACAAAAACAAAAACAATTAATTATAGGCAATAAATATTCTCAACACATTTGAAGTGGGGGACATCTAATCATTCCTATAATTATACGTGGAAATTATATGAATCCCTACCTTTCAAAATTCAAGTTCAAAAATCAAATTTTAAGTTCTAATGTTCAAAAATCAGATATTTTATATATAGATACAAATTTTTTATATTTAATTAAATATTATAAAAATTAAATTATATAATATTTCAAACC
>CAIGRF010374194.1:0-11845 GCA_903798235.1 Fraxinus ornus | reverse complement strand
AGAGAGAGAGTGAGGAGATGAAATGATTTAGGGTTTAGGAATGTTATATTTAAAATAAGGTTGGTGGGGTAGGTAGTTGGGTGGGTATATAAATTAATTTAATTTAAAATATTATTATTAATATTAATTGTAAAATTAAAACCTGATTTTTGATTAAATAAAGCTAAAACCTGATTTTTTAAAAGGTCGAACTTAATGCTGATTTTATGTAATTACAACTATTATCAGTATTGGAAATTATACTCACGCTTACTTTTTAACTTATCAATTCAAAAAATAAGTTATAAGGTTTTTTATTTTAAAAATCTGGTGTACCTATCCCCATCCATCCACCACAAACCTAATTTATTCTTTTACAAATTACCTAAATCACAATCACACCCACACTACCACATTGTCGTTCGTCCCATGACCCGTCGACGACACCTACCTACCTCATCTACGCTTGTAACAGCGTCATTAAATTGTTTTTGAAGCAACGCGACGCCAATGATGCTCCTGAGATGGCAAACTGTTTGTCGCGCTACAGAGAAAATGGGGAAAATTAGGGTTTGGATGAGGATCTGGGGACATGCCTTCTAGTGTAATTTGTGAAATTATAGGCCCTACTTACAATTTCAAATCGGGGTCGATTTGCAAATAATGGGGGGTGGTAGTGGTGATTGAGTGGAAAGAAGAGCGTTTGTGATTGATAGAGAGACATCCTAGGCACCATTCTTGGGGAGTTACATTTGAATATTATTCCTTTCCTTGTGCCTTTCCAGCAATCATTGTATGTAACCGACAGCAATTATTTACCTTGATATTGTCCACAATTATAGGATACAATTGATAGGAGATGATTGTGCTGTGACTTGTATATAATAGAACCTGTGATCTATGAAAAGAGATAACCATATTCACATACAATATCATCTATTCTATAGTGATCAATAATAATACTAACTGATAAAATAGATAATTTATGACCAATAAATAATGTCACCTAAAAATTGTGTGATTGTGACTAAATTTGTAATTGAGACTCACAATTTGTAACTGCTTATGCGATTTGTGAGTGACTATAGTTGTATGATATTTGTGACCTTGACTTTTATTGACCTTAAAATGTTATCAGGTGGTGTTTGAAACTTTTTCACAAGTTTTTTTTTTTTATTTTTGAAAATGTATCTTGAAACTTTTATAATTATACATTTCCATCAAATGATCCCAGAGAGGTTATTTATCCCTGGTTTGGCCCTCATTAAATTTTAATTCATGTTTCTCTCTCATCTTATCAATCACAAATTCTCTCAACAAAATAATATTACACATAAACCAAAACCAAAAAAAAAAAAAAAAAAATCTTACTTTTTAACCACACATTCTTCAAAAATTACTATTCAAAAATCATTTTTTTTTTCCAAATAATAGAGCTCAAACAAGGGCTTAGTTTAAAGGGTCGATCAAAATATTAGATTTGATTGTGTTTAGTGCACGTATAGCGTTACAATAACATAATCGTTCAAAATATGCTTTGGTATAAACTTATGAATAAATCCATATGATTAATATTAGTCTATGCAAAATATTCCAACATATTCTCGTGAAGCATTGAGTAGAATGAGTCAAGAAGAAATGCCACTCAATTTTGGTAGGATTAAAAGCAATTATGGCATCTTTTCTTGCAATGAAGATGTGACCACTTGCCGTTTGTAATTCAGTAGGGCATAATTGGCAATTCTAGTGACTTACTAATGTTTTCGTTACTTTTCAATGATATTTTATGGTATATTTTTGCAAAAATTATGTAAGGATTTGTACTTCGGTGGTTGCGATAGTGGCAGTGCAAAGGAGTCATCTACTTAAAAAAATTAAAATGGCTCTCTTTGGAGTAGTATGAATGTTCGGTGTGTTTAATTTATGATTTGAACACTAGTTCCAGTAGAATGTACTGATAAAAATGACAACTTAGTTGTTGGTTCATAGAATATATAAAATAAAAGTATGTTACACCAACTTAACTTTGTCAAACATAAATAGTCTCATCTAAGCATACATCTCAATTAACGTCACAAGTCTCATCTGCATCTAAGCGCACATTGCCAAGGAAAGTGGTAAGACCTAGCTTTGTGTAAGCACTCATCAGTCATCACCACTTAGGAGTTAGGATGGTAAAGACTTAGCCCTTCCTAAACCTACATCATCAATCTACATGGCTCTGGCCAAGAGCATTAAGATTTATTTTCGCTCGAGCACACCATATAATTACTCAACTCCGGTTGGGGTGGATAAATGTTTTCCAAGCCTAGAGATTGCTCGGGCTATTTCAAAAAGCACAACTTTCAAAAAGCATACCTATAAAAAAGTTCGAGGCAGGAAAATGATCAAGATAACTCAATCGCATATTTTGCAAAATAACTTCTAAAGTTAGCAATCAATTTGACTAGTTCAATAGTATAAACACTTTATCAAACGCTATTACCCAATTCAACTATTTCCATAACATGCATGTTAAGATTTTTCAAGGTCAGAGACCAATCAAGCTATCTCAGTAGCATTTTTAAAAATGCATAGCTTGCTATCGATCTAGCTTGTTCAATAACATATATAGCCTATAAAAAATTATCGAAGTTAGCGATCGATTCAGCTATATCAATAGCATGGCCTATAAAATCAAGGTCGGAGACCAGCGGGGTCCAATCACTAGATTTAAGCACCACTAGTAGATATAAAAAGGGGATAAAGATGACAAATGATGAAAGTACAGGAAGAAATTGACAAATTTTTTCCGGAATTTTAAATTTCTCTCATATAAGGAGGCGGGGTCCACATGAATTAAATATTGTTAAAAACAATGAGACCCATGTGTTGTGTCTATTCGGTCAATTTTCGATAAAAAATTCCATGTACCCATAACTTAATTTGATAAAGATATATATTCAGGGCCCGAGTAGATAAAAACATATGAAAATGCTATGGGTACACTAGCAAAACCCAAAACATATAGTAGGTGGAGAGCCATAAGTTGGCTAAGGTAAGCCCCTAGTGGGTCTAAATACAAAAGTTGGTTAAAAGTCAAAAGTTGGCTGAGGCAACAGCTCCTAGTGGGTCTAATTGTCTAAACACCCCCAATGGGTTTAAACCACCCGTTAGTCTAAACACCCTAGTAGATAAAAAGTCAAAAACTAGTTAAGGGCCTATTTGGTATAGATTTTAATCCAGTTAAATTTAAAATTATAGTCGTTATTGGGTCTCACTCGTCTAATAAAAGTCAACAATAACAACTAATTTTTTAATTTTAATCCGATTTTAATCTCTACCAAACACGCTCTTAATTTTAACTATTTGATTTTAGTTATTTTATTAGTTAAAATTATTGACAATGTCAATTATCTGGTCAACTAATTTGGTATAGATTTTAATCCAGTTAAATTTAAAATTATAGTCGTTATTGGGTCTCACTCGTCTAATAAAAGTCAACAATAACAACTAATTTTTTAATTTTAATTCGATTTTAATCTCTACCGAACACGTCCTAAGGCAAAACATTCCTAATGGGTTTGGACCCCCAACCGGCTCATCTGGCCCCGATGAGCACCAAACAAGCTTGCCTCATTGGTGAGTGGACAAACGGTTAGTCATCATTGGCCGAGCTTGACCTCTTTCTCCTACTCGCCTCCCCCATTATGTCTTTATATGCCCATTGGTCGGGTGACACATTCACCCTCCTACCATAAGGAGCAAGGTCATTCAAGTTCACCAAGTCATTAAAATTTAATCAACTCATTCTTTATTCATAATAAACCTAGATACTCCCATTAGGAGAATCCACGTGAAAGCGACCCTGAACTGCTTAGTTAAACATAATATTCGCCTTGCACTACATTTGGCCTTGTGTCCCCCAAAGGCTCATGATATCTCTACATTTGTCTTTACACCCTTTGTAGATCTTATACCATGTGTGATGTGTCCTTGGAGTGTCTATAAAGGCCTTGTTATATTGAAGGTGAAGGCTAATTGTGTCTATACACTCTTCATGGATCTTCTACACATGTCCTTGGTAATGCCTATAAAGGCCTAGTTACATTGAAGGTAGAGGCTAATTACATCTTTCAAATACTTTCACCTTTGTTTCTTAAATAGATTCTCTCTTTAACATTATTTTTTTAGACGACTAATTCTCACGTTGAATGGATAATGAGGCATATATTCTCGCTCTTCTTTGAAGCTTTTTGGATAGCTTGGAACCAAGGTTGGATACAAAAACTCGAGGTTGAACCATATTGAACAAGTTCTACCGATAAAAGAAGTGAATTAACCATACAACATCAGTTGCATATTATTTAGATTTTGTAATAAGCAAAAGAAAACGAAAGTTTCAAATATAGCGTAACAACAATTGCAAAAGTAGAAGTGTATATGTTTTATCAATAATCTAATTTTCAAACAGACACGAGATTGTCAATGTCATGATTAATAATCTAAGACTTCATGAAATGTTTCAATAATTTATTTTATTTTTAAAAAATTAACATAATCACATAGGTCCGAATGTTACACGGTAGATGAATTTTAACTTTAAAATTGTCAAATACAAAAATCATATTCACGATCACAATCACGAAGAATTCGTTTAATTTTCTTTTAAATGAAAAGAAATAAATAAACAAATTGGATTTGATCATTTAAAAGTTAAAAAGTTAAAACCCAACAATTTCATTTCATTTTTCTCTTAAAAGTCTCAGAATCTGGGGTTAAGTTTCTCTATTGAATTTCTACTGTGCACATCATCATTAACATATAATTTGCTACGGTCCCCCTCATGTGAATCAACACCCAATCATATCCTGACACGTATCCCTGCATACCCGCTGACCCCAGCACACGTGGTCTTGTCATGCACCTTATCCCACAACTGTGTTTCAGAATACTCTGAACTTCTCATTTATTGTCATCACATGGCCCTGTAGTCCTTTCCCTCATATCTCATCACACAATCTCAGCCCTTCATCTACATCCTGTAAATTTTGAATTTGAATTAGAACTTGTTTGGGAGATTTTTTTTTCTCCCCAAAATCACACCTTTTATGTATGAGAAATAATACCGTTTGATATCGTTCACTATCGTAATCGTCATAAGTGACATATATGTGACGGTTAGTGACTTGATGCATGAAGCAATAAATAATTACCACTTTAATACATCAAATTACTAATCACCATGTGTGTAACGTAAAACGAGTGGCCACAAAACATGACTTAATTAGTTAATTACTGAATAAATTTGACAAATGTAAAAATCTAATAAATAAAATATATTGGGCCTCTTTGAGACCCATTTCTTTGTGTAAAATTTATTTTAAAATAGTAGATTAATGGAGAACATGTGGTAAAAATAAAGAAAAATTTTGAATTTTTGTGTAATATTATAATATTAAAAAATGTATAGTTGAAAAAAAAAAAAAATAGGGTGGACAATAGACCAATCAGAAACGATTATTGTTTCTGTTTTTCAAGCACCTGTGGTTTGACTCGGGTGCAGTGGAAATGCCCTGTCACAATATTAATGGAAAGTTAGAGAGAGAAAGAAGGAAGCGTCCACGTCAGCGATTAATTTCATCTTCTTTCTTCTCCTCGTTAATCGGGCACCTCTGTCTCGATTCCCGACCCTCCACTCCCGCTGACACCGACAATTTACAGCCGTTCAATATATCTGATCCAACGATCCAAATTATCTCTTCCCAAATCTTCTTCTCCTCGTTAATCGGGCACCTCTGCCTCGATTCCCGACCCTCCACTCCCGCTGACACCGACAATTTACAGCCGTTCAATATATCTGATCCAACGATCCAAATTATCTCTTCCCAAATCGCCGTCTTTTTGCGAGACGTGATTCGCGGAACAAACTGTTCTTCTCATATCATCCCTAAAATAACCACTAGGGTAAATTTCAATTTTTATTTCTTAATATTTTTTTCTTTCTTAATAAAACACCACAACATTTTACCCCCCCTTTTTTTTTTTTTACACTCCCATTTTTGAAAATATATGGATTTTATAAAAAGTTAATTTTTGGATAACACGTGGTAAAAAGTAGGATAAATTTGTTTTTCATGTACAAAATTATTTTATAAGAAAATGTGTATTTGAAAATTAATTTGAAAAAAAAATGAATTTTAAAGAACGTGGATCAAACATCGGCATTGTGTTCTTTACCTCTTTGTTGAAGCTCAAAATTTCCAAATATTTCGCTCAAAAACTTCAATAAAACACTAAGGGCGTGTTCGATAGAGATTAAAATCAGATTAAAATTGAAAAACTAGCATTGTTTACTTTTATTAGACGAGTGAGACCCAATAACGACTATATTTTTAATTTAAATTGAATTAAAATATATACCAAACACCCCTAAATCTTTTCGAGTTTCAAAACGTTCAAAGAGTACACATAGGATCATGTTTGAAATGAGAGTTTTGCTATGGGTACCCGGGCGTTTACATGCCCGGGTACCCGACCCCACTGCCCTCCTCACAATAGGGGGGGCAGAATTATTATATTCTACGCCGGGTCCACGGTGGGCCCCTCACTTATGTGAGGGGCGGGTAATCCGGAGTGTAAACACTCCGGGTACCGATAGCAAAATTCTTGAAATGAAAACAATAGCAATTTTTTTGCAAATAACGATTTGAGGTCAAATAGTATTCGTAAAGGTGACTGTAGAAATTTTCTTTGAGCTTAAACTAGAAAAAAAAAGTAGCATTTACGTGTCGAGAATAAAACATTAAGCTCCTTTTCTGTGCAAAAGAAGAGACAGATAATGAAGTTAAAAAAAAAGGTATCTTGAATTAGAGTAATTGAAATATTGATGGAGGTATTTGACAGTACAGTAAAGATAGAAAGTAGGTGAAGAGAAGAAGCTAAAAATAATAAGGTAATGATGAAAAAAAAACTGAGAAAAGAATCGCATTTATGAGATTGGAGGGTTCTGTTTCTGATCAGCCTTTCGTTTCTCGTATCAAGAGCATTGATGTGTCACTGTGTGTTGTGTGTGTGAATTTGAATGAAGAAGAAAACAAAATTAGAAAATTTCAGGTTCCAATCTCTGGATTTTGTTTACATATGAGTCCTCAATTTATTCATGTAGTCGAACTTTCACTCTCGCGGCAGAAGTTGCGACTCCCCATGAATGGATTCCATCCAAATAGCGTTGTAAAAAATACGTAAAGTTATATTTTGTGAGGGTCATAGGTAAACACAAATAGTTTTAGGGCCTGTTTGGGCTAGATTTTAATTTGATTTTAATCTAAATCAAAGTTAAACAATCAATATCAACTACATCTTTCATGGATCCCACATCAATTTAACCACACATTTCAAAAACTTCTATCACAATCCACTTAAAATCTGATTTTAATCTACACCAAATACCCTCTTAATAAAAAATAAATAAATCAAATTTTTCTACATTTATTAACAAACACGTATTATAAAAAAATTATTTTTCAGGTTTTCTTATATCATATGAGTCCTCAATTTTAAATCCTTGCCATTCATGTAGTCAAACGTTTACTCTCGCGGTAGAAGCAGCGACTCCTTATGAATGGATTCTATACAATTAGCGTTGCAAAAAAAAAAACATGTAGAGTTATATTTTGTGAGGGTAATAGGTAAACACAAGTAGTTTTAATAAGAAATAAATAAAATTAATTTTTTCTACATTTATTTACAAACACGTATTATAAAAAAATTATTTTTCACGTTTTCTCGTATCTTTACCTAAGGAAGGTTGATGATTTAAAAGCCGAGAATTGACGGCACCTGTTTGGATAAAAAGCAAAAGTCGAAGACTTCCCCTACAATTTTGCCATAGAAAAACTACAAGTAAGATGTTGTCTAGTTGACCGGCTACAAACATGTAATATGAATGACTCTTGAAGTCATGACCTAGGAAATGAAAGCCATAAAGTAAAATTTGGTATAACTTTCAGGCTGTGACCTGTGACTTGTCTATGTACATTTAAGGGGTTGTCAAAGGGTAGGAGAAGAATTCTATTTTACATTTACTTGGATACTTTAATAATAACAATTTGGGGTTTTCAGAAGTAATTTAGGATCAACATGTGAATCATAAGCACAATTAGATTGAGTCAGTCCTGTTGTTATATGTGTATCAGTGTGTAAAGACATATTATGGCACTGCAACCCTAAAAACCCTACCCACCCCACCCCACCCTACCCCCCAGCAGCATTTTCTCTCTTTATAAAGCTATTACCAGTAGGGTTTATAGGAGGGCGGAGAAAAAAGAAACTGAAGGGCTGGTGGTATTGAGGGGAATGTTGGCTGGCTCGAGGCTGCTTCAGAGTAAGGTTCTGAATAGGAGAAAGTCTCTGAATAATGCTTCGGACCAGGCTTCATTCCCCTCAAAACACAATTTTATACATGGTAAAGAATTATTTTTTATGTTATATATGATTCTATTTCTCGTGAGTGTCGTGTTGAGTGGAATGTTGTCTGGCTCGAGATCATTGAGGTGATTCTAATTGTTTCGAAGTATAACCCTAAATGATTCTCGGACCAGGCTTCATCCCTCCCAACCATCATTTGCCGCTCGCCACAGCCACCCTGGGGTAAGAACTCTACTCGTTCTATACTTACAACTGTGCTTTTAAAGATCATATCATCTCGACTCTGTTTGCTGCTAGTGCTAGGGAAGATATGATATACTGGATGAAGTATTATCGACCAAGCATTTTCTTTTAGACATTGTATGTTTCTTAATTCCTTTCTCACTAGCTCGAATTCATACATTTTGAAGTTGAATCTTTTCTCCTTTGAATCTTGAAGTTTTGTTTGGTTTCTCACTGGTCTGTTCCGTTACTTTTTTGACCGGTAGCTAAAGATTAATAGTAGATTGGTATGTAATTGTTGATTACTGATTTTCAAACACGTACACGTAAACTATGTATCTTCAACATACGTCTTGTTTTTGAGGGGAGAAAATGACGTGTCATTTATCAGCATTGAATTGAGGCACTGATCTCATGGAAGATTGAAATAAGATATGCTTCTCCACAGGATTTATCCACCCAAAAACTATTGGAAAATTTCTACAGATAACAAGAAGAATCTGAGACACTTAAATCCTGTGTCATCTTTTGTTGTCATTATCAAATCATGTTTCTATTTATCTGCATGTTTGTACAGTACAGTGTAGACATGTTATGCTAGATAACTGTTGGATTTGATGGAAGAAAAGTTTTTGTAGTCTCTTTACAATGTGAGTTCCAAAGATTACTTATTGAATGTAAAAAATCATTATTTTTTCGAACTCGCTTCCAATCACATATTTTTTCAATAAAATATTTAGTCGCATAAACCTAAAACTTTTTCCTATTCTTTAATGACTTATTTTTCAAAAAATCACCTTTACAAAACTCACCTTTAAAAAAAAATGGGATTAAACATATCCATAATGTTTTTGGCTTGAGGGGTTGGATTGGAGTGGGGTGGGGCTGGGGAGAAGAAGATACCTTTTTTCCTTTCTTCTTTATTTTTTTAATTTAAGTTTCTTAATTATATTATGTGAAAAATATAAAGTTATCATTTTGCCTTTTTAAAATTAATTAAAATGTTATCAAAATAATTTTTTTGGGTTCCGGCATTTTGGAAGGAAACTGTCGATTTGGGCACGAGATGCTACAGTTGCAAAGGTTAGGTGTGATGACTGCAACGATTGAAATGCTTGGGACTTCTGCTTCAAATATCTCTCAATAAAAAGGCCAAAGAAAGTTACAAACCTTGAAGCTTAGGTTTCAGGCACATAGCACCTAAAGATCAAAGTGTTTAATGAAAGTCTCACATGATTCATATTTCATGCTAATAAAAGGACATGCTTGAAACGAGGTGAACTCGAGGGAGTGGGCTCAAATTGATCTAGGTAATAATATAGGGTGAATTATATTAGTGTTAGAGATGTACTTTTTTGGCAAATTTATTACAGTATCCTACACCCTCAAATAACTTTTTCAAGTCCAGAATAATGAATTATTAACCATGTTATATTTACGTTATGGATCACGTTAAGTTTGACATTCTTTCATGTGACAGTAATTTACGCCATTGATTTTAATCACATTCATCCCATCACTAACCATATTTCTTCCACTTGGGGGAGATGTCAAATTTGTTGACGACCAATAATATTGTGCGTCTAGCTTTATTCATGAATTATATATATAGTGTAGTTTGTAGTATTGATAAAGAAGTTGTAACCAATAGAATATTGAATTAATCTTATCAATATAAATCAATAACAACCCTATATCCACGTTAAAGGGAAGGAAAAAAAATTCTAGTAATATTATTTGCAGCATCAGTTTTGCATTAAAGATTTGGGCAATTCAGAAATATTTTTTTGGCATGGAAGTGACTCGTTCACCGCAAGGCATATTCTTAAAGGGAAGCCAAGGAATCAAACATAGCAATCTTCCAGATCTTTCATAAATTTGCACTCGAAGTCCAAATGGATGTAAATCCATTCATTTGACCATTAGTTGATCAGAATAATAGAATTTAACCAAAGGTAGAAGGAGGGAAATAGTAACTATACAATTTAAATATGAAATAATTATAATAATTAAATAAAAAGGAAAAAAAAAAACATCCGTGCTTCTGCCTCACCCTCCCCCCACCCATCGCGCAACCATCGTCACCCACCCATTGTCGATAGCCACTGTCGACACCACCACCCACTGCCACCATCACAAACTTTTCCTTCGTAAAGTAAAAATTGCTTGCTCAAATTTTGTGAACAGAAATATCAATTTTACCATTCAAATCAAAACCTACTTTTTGAATTTTAGTCAAAGCATGAAAGTTCTGCCTTGTAGTCGCTAGCAATCAAGCATGGGAATTGCTCGAATTTTTTGTCATTTTGTGGTCTTAGCTGACAAGTGTATTTTATACACTTATTCGGAATCAAAATTATCGATATTTGGCAATTTTTTTGACAAAATATATCCTAAATTATTGTATTTTATATTATATGGGTAAAACTCGATGGTTAAACGAAAAATCGAAAGAAAGAAACGAAAAATGGTGAAAATGACAAAATCCAAAGTTTGAGGACCAAATTGTAAAAATTCAATAGTTGATTCAATCACAAGAAGATACTTTGAAGCTTGCTAGGAGACAATTTGATGGAATTAGAGTTCAAAAAGGAATGAAATATGATTAAAATATTATCAAAATCAATTTCCAATCGCACAAGTTATATTCCAAATTTTCAGATGAAGATTGAGATCTATTTTGGGCATAGTAGACGTCCGAATTGAAAATATTCTATTTCTATCAAAGTTGTATCCCTTTAAATTAGCTTTCTAACTCATTTTGAGTTGTCTTAATGAATATCGAGAGAGAAAGTTACGACCAAACTATTGATTGCTATGAAGAGTCAAAAAAATCCATGCGCAAATGCAACTTTCCTTCTTTGATTGAAACTCTTTTGAAAATCAATTTGGACGTAATTTTTAACCAATTTTCTACTCCTACAAATAAATAACACCAGAATACATATTAGAGACCTCTCATATACATCTCATACTCCAATACTCATCAATTATTATCATCAAATGAGGAGAATTCATAGTTTTTGTGAGAGAATTGAAGAGAACTTGCAAGAATTCAATTAAGTGAATATTCGAACTTAATTTTTGGGTAAAAAAGAGAAGATGCAAGTGAAGATTCATCAAGAAACTATTTAAGAGATTCAAAATTTCAAGATTAATTTTCATCTTCTCAATTTATCAAAAATTCGGGTTATATCTATTCAATTAAATATGATTTCTTGTATTTTCAATATGC
>CAIGRF010374193.1:11511-23978 GCA_903798235.1 Fraxinus ornus | reverse complement strand
ATTTATGATGTGTTATTTTTGACAATGCTTGATTGATTTTAATATTGAACTATCATCACTCAAATCAATTGTTAAAAACAATATTAATCTTATTTGTTATGATCAAAACATTAAGGATGATCAAAACATTAGGTCAACACAATACACTTTCAAGACAATCAAAATATAACACTAGTGATTTCATGCTATTTTTCACAAATATTAATCGTCCCACAGTGCCGAAGATTTTCAAGCAATTGCATTACACGATAAAACTAATTTTGTTCTAAAGGTACAGTTATCACAATGGAACTGACAAACACTAATCTGCACTCACTTGAGACAGAAATACTGGATTTTCTAGGGAGGAAATATTTGCATAATTTCGAGGAAGAATGTTTGGGGATTTGAATGATCAAATGGCAAACTAGAAGGTCATATATATAACTTTTGGACGTAATCATTCATCCATAATCCATGACATTTTAAAAGGATGCAAATACTCGAGAAAAAAACAAAAGGATTGTTGAATGAAAAGGTGCAAAATGTGCAAACACTTGGACCCAAAAACCTTTTAACGATGCAATAATAGAACAACAAATTTCAATTCCTTCTTTCCTCTTTCCATTTTTTTTTTTTTTTNGACCCAAAAACCTTTTAACGATGCAATAATAGAACAACAAATTTCAATTCCTTCTTTCCTCTTTCCATTTTTTTTTTTTTTTTTTTTATCAATTTTTGTCACTCAAGAACAAAGCTAATTTTCTCTCCATACCTTTTTCATCACACGCATTGGGACAAAAAGATAAGGGATATGATGCAATCACTGGATCAATACATCTTAATTTCAAGACATGTTAATATGTAAGTTTCAACCATGTAATGGTTGTGGTTTAGTTATCAAACAATCACAAAGCAATCGAATGTGGTGAGTTGAAGTCAGTAGAGGCTAGGACCTCTTTCATTTCTCATCTATAAAAAATTTACAACAAAGATCGAACTTAATGTGAACCGTGCACGTATCATGTAGTGGTGGAGCCACGTTTGGATTGAATGTTAGGGATGGTAATGAATCGAATCAATTTGATTAGAGATTTAATTTTGACTAATTTTTTTAATTAAATCGAGCCGAAATAAATACCTTATTACAAATATACCTTGTAAAAATAATAACATAAATCACTCTAAAAAATAGAAGGAAGAACATTTTGTCAAAACAGACAGAAGAAAAAAAGTTGTGTAGGGACCATTTTGATAAAAGCTTGGGTCAAAAAGTCAAAAAAGTGCAGATATATAATTTTAGTGCATGTTTTAAGGAGAAAGATCCGTTAAAAGTTGAATGGAGTGGGTGATTTGTTCCCTCCATTTTCCTTCGTTTGGATGCCAAATTACACAATTCTCCTCGTCTTTTTAAAATATTATACTTATCACATGTTGTTTTGTTTCATGATTGTTAAGTCAAGCGAAATTTAGCGATCATGCTATATGTATATCATCTTTTACATCTTTTTTTATATTGTGTCACATGACAAATTATTATTGAACAATTTAAAATAAAATAGTTTTCCCATCCACAATTTTCAAAAAATAAAAGCAATTTAAAAGGTAATGTCAACCAAAGAATGTACATTTAACATTATTATTAGTTTATATATATTCAAACAAAGTGAAATATTAAGGATGTATTTGATTGCATTTATTTTCCATGAAAAATGTCAGTTTTCGCCCAAATTCCTACTTTGAAGTTTTTTATTGGTAATTTTTTTCCATTGAAAATATTTCTCAACGTTCAAAAATATGCTTAGTTTTCCTTATTTTTAAATATTTTTTTAACCCATTTATAAATTGAATTTTACTACATGTACATAAGGTTTCATAAATAATTGCATAATGTTACATGACACTCTACTATTTGTCAATATAAAACACAGTCAACTTTTTATCCACTATTTTCCCTCCAAGTCATTTTATATAATCTCTTATTTACAATTTTTATGTACAAGTAATACAATCCCTATAAATTTACCAAACGGAGGCCGATTATTTTGGTTGTGTTACATGTGCATAGCAACTTACATAATGGTTTGTTAACAAATGATGTGGAGTAATTTAATTGGATCACAATATTACCAATCAAATAACTTCATCACTTACATTTTTGGTATCACATCAATATGTAAAATATTATGTAAGTAGTTATGTACAAGAAGCATTTACCCTAGTATTTTCCAAAAATAGTTTGGTTTCCTATTATTTGTAGTATTATGTTTTTTTGTCATAAGAATTTTGATAGATGCAATGACAGAAATGTAGATGATAACAAATAATTTGATGAAAAATTGACTATTTTAAACAGTTAAATAATAGAATTTTATGTGACATTATGTCAATATTTTTGTCAACTTATTTGGAGCTGTAACATAATTTCTTTAGTAAGGTCAATCAAAGACTTTTTATATTGTGAAGAACATGATGTTTACAATTAATTTTTCTACAAGCAACCAAAAATAGTAATTCCTGGAATAATAAAGGGCATTCTTGGAATGACAGGATTATGCCCGACAGAACCAGATTTGCTTCACAGTAATCAGCAAAACCCATCATTGCCCTCTGCTGTCCTCCACGTTTAACAGCTTAAGGCCACATGCAAGTGTGTGTGTGTGTGAAAATTGGTGCTATAGTTGTCTGAAAAACCCTTGGTTCTCTATGTGGCACTTGAAATTGAAGCCATTTATTACCCTAATTTACTTTCACAATTCCAAAATGTAAAGCCAGCTCTGTACTCCTCAAACAATGTTGTCTTTCAGGTCACTGTTAGTTTCTATTCTAACAGCTTTTCTACTAGTTTCTTCCACTCCCTTTTCATTTTCATTTTCAATTGCACAATCTCATTCTCCCACGCTTCAATCAATTCATACTTCTGGTACATATCCACTTTTTTTTTTTTTTTTTTTGCCTTTTTTTTTTTCTTGGTTATGATTTTATTAGCATTGTTTTGCTTGCTTTCTTGGAAAATCATGCAGGGACTAATAGAGCTGTTTTTTCTTGGGGAAAAAAAGAAAGGTTTCTTGATGAGGATTCCTTTGAGTTAGAATTGAACTCAACTCTAGTGTTGGCGGCAGAAAGGACCTATAGAAAAGACCCTCTTAATGATTTCAAGAAATACACAGGAGGCTGGAACCTCGCTGACCACCATTACTGGGCTGTAAGTCTTCTAAGTTTTCAGCTTTTCTGTTGACAGTCTTAAATTTCTGTGACTACTTGTTTGTGTTAGATGTTTGGCTAATCCCAGAAAAAAAAAAAGTTAGATTACTGTTAAGTTACATAGCGACCGTTTGCGTTGTATTTCAGTTTTGAATTCATTTTCAATTTTTTGGATCTGTTCAAGATTACTGAAAATGCGTTTGATTTGTTTTACGAAAATCTGTTTCTCAAAACAGAAAATTGGATAATACATTTGGTTTGGAATTTAAGAAATTATTTTATAATATTTTATTCCATTAGTTTGATTAAAATAATTTTATGATAATATATTATTAAAATGGGCTCAAACAGATGCCAAGTAATACATTTTAAAATTGGTGAATCTTACAATATTTTTTCCTTACAAAAGTAAAATACAAAAAATAACAAATTGTGTTGACAAATTGTAGAAAATAAAAAAAATAAAAAATCAATGATGTGAAATGAGAATTTTTATTTGTTTTCATATAAATTATTTTTTTAGAATATTAGAGTTTTATTATTTTGAATATTTATTTTTTAGAACTTTATGTTTTTAGATATTTTATTATTTTAGATTTTGAGAATTTCTATTTAAGTTATTTTTGTTAAAATGCTTATGTTCCGTATTTTGAGTGTTTTCACTGAAAATGACAAACATGTTTTGAGTTTTATGTTATAAGTTTAACCTTGCTTTCGAAAATGCATTTTAAAAAATATACAAGATCAAACAGGCTTTGGGTATTTCAAAAAACTGAAAACAACTTGAAAATGAGAAACCAAACACACCTTTAGTAGCTCCAAAATGTTTGGATATAGTGCATTGTGCAATCCTAAAAACTTAGATTGATTCTGATTCTATGAAAATTGTTTAGTTCTACACAAATGCCGATTTCTCAATTAAATTGTGGTGTGATTTGAACTTTGTTTGGTACATTAAGTTTTTACCTGTTCAATTTTAAAGAAGTTGGGACTGGAAATTTGGTTGCTCATTTATTTACAGATGCATATTGCTTGTTGGAAGTTCTTAGCTCTTCTCTTCCTAGTTTATGTACCAAATTAGTCTAGTTACGACATTTTTACTCCGAATTTTGCGAAATCAGGGCTCGTAGAGTAAAGAATCGAACTTTTTTGAAAAAGAACATGAGAACTTGTGTGGTCTAATCTAACTTAGTCCGGTGGTAAAAAGAGCATGTCTGCAATTCTCACCAAGGAACTATGGACTATTTGTTAAGTTATGTTTTGGAGGCTCTATTTTTTTCAACCACCACTCTCTCATACACAAATAATGGGTAAAAATGAAGAGCTCCGTAGTGATTGTGTAGGTCTAGGAACTGAATGCTATGCCTAGTAGCTAGTGCTGCACAATTCTTATAATTTTCTCAACTCCCAAGCTTGACCTAGGTTTGCAGTTGTGCCTTTGTGGCAATTGTTGCCATGACCAGGCAAACAACCACTGTGCAAGAATTGGCTCCATTGTTAATTGTATCCACAACCAATTTTAGGACTCAGCGCTTTATCAAAAGCTATAATCAATGGCATTTAGTTCTAAAATATTTCGATTTTCTTTCTTTCCTGAGCACCACATTCACATTTTGACTGTGAATTGGGCACAGTCCCAGCCTCTTCCACAAGTGCAATTGGCCAACAGATTGACTTGTATAGTTTCATCGTTCACAAGGTTAATTAGTTCTTTTACACATTTCTAAGATAACATATTTTAACCCTTGCAATATGCCTTTTGTTTGAAAGAATGCCAAATTTTTATTTTATTGTGTGAATGTATAGTTAAAAATGAGTATGTGAAATAAAGAGTTTAGATATAAATTTTCTTGAATAGGGGCTTAGTAGTAGTAGGGTTTTCTCTTTCCGATTAGTATTTGTCCATGTTTGACAACTATTATTTAGGTAAAATAGAGTTTTGAATAGTGATTTTTTGAAAAATGTGTAGCTAAAAAGTAAGGGCAAGTTTTAGGTTTACGTGCATAATATTTTATTTCATAAATTTGTGGTTGAAAATATGTACAAAAAATAGTTTTGAAAGAGCTTAAAACACTATAAGAGATTTCGTTGTTTTTGGTTGTCTTATTCTTTTCCAAATATTGTTTGTTGGTCGACAAAATGAGGATTCAACAATCTCATATTGCTATTTTATTGGGCGCCAAATTGCTATGTACATAATGGGAATCGTTTTCATACATTTGACAGTGTTACGGGTTCAATGATGAGACCAACAAGATGTATGAAAATAAGATTTATTTTGCTCTTGTTTGGTGTGGATTAATAATTGCTAAATATTTGAAGTTAAAATCAACAATTAATTTTAACCACACATTTCATGATATCAATAACTTTTCAATTATGTATTTCATCAACTTTTATAAAAATTTACTACAAGTCTAATTTTGATGTACACCAAATATGGATTTTTCTAATTTTATCATTTGATGTCATCTCACATCAAAATCATTCACGAAACTTCATTACTTCAAGCACGGCAAACATCACTATTCACTACAAATGTGTCAAAATTAATGACTATATGCCTTTTGTTACTTTGATTAATACAATAATTAAAAGTTACATGTCTTAAGAGTCATTTCCTGATGTCTTAAGATTGCATTCCTATTGGGTAGGGTTCTTGATAAACAGCATAGCCCTTGTTTAGGTGAAAATATTATCAAGGATCATAATAAAATCACTTCCATTTACAAACATATATACTATTTGTATACGAGTCCATTAAAAAACAGCTCTTTTCTAACAGTAAAAACATGGAAGCCAATGGAACAGATCAAATTTCTATATAATCAATTCAATAGTTTACTGATGAGATCCTGAATCATGTATAAAGAACCTGTAACTATACAAGCACGACGAGCTAATAAACTGCACACCTGCTCTTTTAAGAACTAACCATTAATCTCATTCAACATATATTTCATTGTAATTCATGTTTTCATGCAGTCTGTGGGTTTTACTGCTGTCCCATTGTTTGGTTTTGCGGCTGCCTGGTTCGTAGTATTTGGGCTCTGCTTATTTCTGATCTCTCTCTGCCACTGTTGCTGTCGAAGGGAGCCATATGGCTATTCTCGAACTGCTTATACACTCTCTCTCATTTTCCTATTACTCTTTACTGTTACCACTATGTACTTCTCTCTCCCTCTACACTTTACTATTGCTGCTTTGTAACTCTCTCTCTTTCCCTCTAGAAGCATGTTTGGCTAAGCTTAAAAAATGAAAAAGTTACTTTTGAGTAATTTCTGTATCCCAACATGTCTGGATATGTTCTTTTTTAACTTATTTTCAACTTTGACAACTTATAAGTAAACTTTTTAAGCTTAGCAAAACTTACTCTCCTAATCTCTGTCTATGCCACACACTCAACACACAACTGCATTGCACACAATTGGTTCGTTCTCATTTGTTTTTCATTGTTGAACTAATTTATTTCTTTACATTTTCAGCATTGGGTGCTTGGTTTTGTATACTGGTCAGGGAAAGTTCCATAGCAGTATCGTAAATACTTTGGGATATGTTGTGGACCAAGCAGATACAACAGCTGAGAATCTTCAAAATGTTTCAGATTATCTTTCTGCTGCCAAGCAGATTGCAGTGGATCAAGTTCTTCTGCCATCTAATGTGCAATCCGATATTGATCAGATTCAAACCAAGATCAACTCTTCTGCCAGTACACTTGCTAATAAAACACAAGACAACTCAGAGGATGTCAAGAATGTAATTGAATCTGTGTAAGTGATGCCATTCAGAATGTTTGTTTCAGCTTAATGGCTTTCGAACTGATTTTTAGTTTGTATATTATATGTTAATGCAGGAGAGTGGCTCTTATCGTGGTCTCTGCTGTTATGCTTCTCTTAACAGTTCTTGGATTTGGTAGGCCTATTCTGACTTCTCAAGTTTACTGCCAAAAAATATAATACTGGAACTTTGTTTTGTCACATTTTGTCTGTCAATATACTTACTTTGAACTTTCTCTTCAGTGTTTTCAATTTTCGGCTTGCAGTTTATTGTGTACATGTGAGTGGCTCATCTATTTACCCTGAATTTCTGTGCTTTCTGGAGTGTTTTTGTACTTTTATGTGTACTATGTTTCTAAAAGAGTGCTTCAATTTGTTGTTGCAGCTTGGTGATTGTTGGATGGATTCTTGTGACAGGAACTTTTATATTATGTGGCATTTTCCTTCTTCTCCACAAGTATGTTCAATTATAGATTCCTTTTCTATCTTTTCACCTCTACGTCCTCTTGCTAGCTAGTTTCCTCGTACGATTGCTTAAACTGTTCATTTTCCCATTAAAGTGGCGAGTAATGTTTTCTGTAGGCAGACAATACTGGCAGAGAAAATAATGGATTTCAACAAATTTGATTTCGTTTTCTGAGTAGGTTGGTTTGGAAATAGTATTTAACAATATTTTGAAAATTGGCTTGGCATGGACCGTGGAAAAGAATCAAAAGATAAAGGGTAAAGGTCGAAGGTTCAAACTGTAGCGATCAAACTGGTGATAAAAAAAATAAAAAATAAAACAATATTTTGAGGTGAACCGACCACTTCTTGACTTATTTTAGACGGTTTTCATTTTTTCAGTTTTTTCCATTTTACCACTCGTTCCTGGTCTTTCTGTTTGAACCAGTCTGTCCTGTTTTCACAAAAAAAAAAAAAAAAATGTTATTTAGTTAATCCTTTATAGTGTCTAACTTGAAATCATTTTCTTCCTGGTCTCTTATTGTGTTGCATGCTTTTTGCTAAAACATAAAAGTTTAGGCTCTAGAAGGGGATAATATATCCCTAATAAATTACCAGAAAGTGGAACCTAGATTCCCAATATTGAGCCTGATGAACCAAACTCCTTACCCCAGAAAATAGCCTTATTATTAGATATTAAATTCCTACTTTCGAGAGCAATAATGATCATTAACAAATAAAGCACACGCTGACTTGTAGTGGTTCACCTCAAAGTGAGAGCTACATTCACTCATTGCTGTAGGTTTTCACTCTAATAGAGTAGTAGTAGTTTAAACCTCTGTCACAGTAGGGACCTATGGCCCAACATTGACCTTACCGCGAAGGTCGACCTTCTGCTAGTCACGTATAAGTGTATATATAATTAGGCTCCACACTATCCAACACCTTTTACATAGTTGCAATAAACTTCCAGACAGAACTCGGGTGTGTTCTGTACTGAAAGGCAGTAAACTTAAAATTTAAGATACTTGCCCCTGCTGAAAATTTCAGTTGGGAAAGAGGGGGGGGGGGAACCGGGCATTTAAGTTTTCTGGTGCATTCTTCATGCTGAATGCTCACTTCACTGTTTCTTTGAAAGATCCTTTGGAGCTGTTAGCCTTTGTTTCTCTTTCAGTTGGTCTGCTAATTCAATTTTCTTATAATTGGCATTATCGTCTTTATTTTTTAAATCAAATTCTTATTTCTTACATTACAATCACTGGCTGGTTTTTCATTTTAGTGTGACAGCAGATACTTGTGTAGCAATGGAGCAGTGGGTACAAAATCCAACTGCTCATACAGCTTTAGACGATATATTACCTTGTGTGGACAATGCCACTGCACAAGAAACCTTAGTAAAGAGCAAGGAAGTTACATCTCAACTAGTCGAAGTGATTAACCAGGTCATCACCAATGTCTCGAACATCAATTTCTCCCCCAACTTCAAGCCTGTGTATTACAACCAATCCGGTCCGCTCCTGCCTACCCTTTGCAGTCCATTTAATTTTGACACGACAGATAGAGCGTGTTCGCCAGGGCAAGTGGATTTGAATAATGCAACACAGGTATTCATTAAATCCTTTCGAATCTTGCATAGCTGAAAAATGGCATAAGTAATTTTGCTTCTATGCTTGCCACTAGTGCAAAATATGAACTACGCGAGAATAAGTTTGAAATATATTACAAGGGCTTGGATTTTGTGGTGTTGGTTTTTATAATGCATTAATTTGTGTAAACTACATTCTACTTTTACATGTTTCTTGATTTTAGAGTTGTGGAACAGAGTCAACTATTTGAAGACGGGGACTTGTTTTTACTAAGGTTTATTAGCTCTTGCTGGAAAAAAAAACACATTTATCCTGCTTGTCTGAATAAAGAGAAACAATATAAAAAGCGATGGATAAAAGAACATAAGATTTATGTGGTTCGGCAATATCCCGAAGTATATACACATAAATATGCTTTACAAAATAATCTCCTAGGCAAAAGCTGAGGACAAAGGTTGAGGCTTGCAAAATATTAGTTATCTCCAAGATAAACACTTTTATTTTCCACCATGCAGGTATGGAATAACTATGTTTGTCAAGTTTCACCAGATGGGATCTGTATCACTACCGGCCGTCTGACTCCGGCACTTTACAGTCAGATGACTGCCACAGTAAATGTGAGCTATGGCTTGTCTCATTTCGGTCCATTCCTGGTCGATCTACAAGATTGTACTTTTGTCCGACAAACATTCACTGAAATAAGCGGAATGCACTGTCGTGGCTTGCGACGATACAGCAAATGGATTTACGTGGGGCTGGTTATGGTTGCTATTGCATCCATGCTTTCTCTACTTTTCTTCGTAATATATGGTAGGGAGAGAGAGCACCGCATTTACACGAAAGAGCATATGCCGAAGGCAGCCGAAGGACTTGAAGGTAATAAGCGTATGCCACAAGCAGACGACGGACTTGAAGGTGTTAAGCATACTTGAGAGGAGGAAGAGTTTATTTTCAAGCTTCGTTTCTTTCTTTCTTTCATGAATTAGAGTTTGGTTCATTTTTCATCTATCTCGTCTTTGTACTCAATTTTAAATGTTGAAGGCAGTCTGTAAAGCCTTTGAAATGTTCTCCTTCAATGTAAGAGCCATGTCGACTTGTCGTGTAGAAGTTTCACACTTTTTTGTATTTCTCGCGTACGCAGATGAACGACCCTTCTGCGTATCCTTTAGGGGCTAGGGATATCTAATACAAAAGTATAATTATCAATATTCTCCTATAAAAAAAAAAGTCATTGCATAATCCAACACATTTATGATAACCATGTGATCATTAGCTCATGTTTGATGGTCATTATTGTGTAAAAATGATGCTTTAAATAGTGGGAAAAAAAATTGGGTTCATGTACAAAATATTTCATCAGGTAAATGTGTGATTAAAAATAAATATGAGAAATAAATTGTTTAATTTTGAAGGGAGTCAAACGGGTACTTAATTTCACTTAAAAGATGAAATTGCCTAGGTTATTGGATCTTTTGCAAAGACTGCACAAATTCACGGTCTAGTTGATAGATGTTAAAAAATTAGGGCATGTTTGGCAGCTTTTTATAATTTGTTTATTTTTTATCAAATCACTTTTGTGTTTGAGCCACGTTATTTTGGAAGAATGTATTCTGAAATAGTAGATTGATGTATAATGTGTAGTTGAAAAAAAAGAAATTATTGATGTAGTAGAAAATATTATTTTATTAAAGAATGTGTGGTTAAAAATGAGTAGAATAATGAAAATGAAAATTTAAATGTGTACCAAACATGGGCTTATTCATACATTGGGACCTACAATTACCATGTATTTATAGGGATGACAAAAAAGCTCGACGGTTCGGACGGCTCGAAAAAAGTCCGAGTCGGGCCTTGCTCGGGCTCGGTTCCATAGAGCTAGGCTCGGGCCGGCCCGTGTGGCTCAGAAACCAATAAACTAATTATAAGTGACAATTTTATCTCATAATTTATTAGATAGATTATTTTGGAAAATGAGTGATATTTGTTTGTTTAATATTTATTGTATTATTAGTTTATTATTGTTTCATTTCTCTAAGATTCTAAGTGCCTAAATATTTAAAGTAAGCATTTTCTCATTTACACAAACGTTTATTATTCTATATTAAGTGAAATTATTAGTGATATATATTACTTGATTACATTTAAAAATTGAGTTAATTTCACCAATGTCCACTAAAATTTGTAAGAAAATTCAAATCGATCATTAAAGAGATTTTTTACTTTGTTATAATGGATAGTTACTCATTTATAAATCTAACATGTTATCCGACATTAGGCTATAAGGTGTAAAAAAAAAATCCGAGCCTGCTCGGCCTGCTAAGGCTCAGGTCGAAAGCTCGGGCCGAGCTTTATTTTTTTTTGACCAGGCTCGGATCGGGCCCAAAAAAGCTCGGTCCAAAAAAACACGGGCTCGGCTCAGCTCGTTGACATAGCTGTGTATTTATTTATCACTTATTTTTATCTATTTACAATTTAATAAAAACAACATGCGTAAGATACGTGCAATTGAGTTGGCACAAGAGAGACAATAGTGTAAGTATGCATCATGGGGAACTAGATGTACCTGCTCAACTAAAATTGGTAGTTGTAGCTACGGGCGTCAATTTGATTTCCCAGCTCGAGAGGCCCGTGACTCGGTTTGGAAAAAGCTCAAGCTCGACTCGGGTCGCGGCTCGATTCAATCGAGCGGAGGCTCAGGCCGAGCCCTATTTTGGGGTGTTGGCTTGAGCCCGAGCCCATATGGGCAGCTCGTGTCATGAGCCATTTTCGGCTCGTGACAAATTGATCTTTGTTTTAAAAAAATTAAAATTAAAAGCTGTTTGCAAAGGTAGCCGCCATTTTTTTAAAGAAAGAAATCGTGAGTCGACTCGATAAAACCAGATTCGTTTTTGGCCGAACAAAAGCTGGTTCAATTTGGGCCAAGAGCTAGTTCAACTCGTTGACATCCCTAATTGCAGTTATGAAAGTAGTTTCTACTCGAGACAAGGAGGGATATGTAATCGTGCCCTATTCAAGAATTATTATTAGGACAATCGATCTATTCACACATAACGTTTATATCTAAGGTTTTTCTTTAATAGTCGAGAAAAGATCAGAAGTACTCTTTATCTTGTACTACCCTCTTAATACATAATTTATTGAAAAATAAAAGATTATAATACTGAACTTGTTGACCCAAAAAAATGTTGCCAACAGATGCCGGGTCCACTCGTGTATGAGCCAAATCCAACACGCTACTGCCGATCGACGGTCAAGATAGCTCCAGAGATTAAGCGTGGGAGGGGCTAGACGACACAAGACGTTTTCGTTCAGACTCCGACTAGATAAACAGAACACGATTGTATAAGAAACTGATAGGAATATAAATAACACATTATACTTCTTTATTTAATGCGTTCATATGACTATTTTATGCCTAAATGTACTTAGTATTACTATATTTTGGTTTAGGTGGCAATTCTATGGATATGGCGTAATT